>WYDI02038933.1:0-30509 GCA_009867235.2 Psittacus erithacus | reverse complement strand
GGACAAATCATGGCAACGTGCTGGGGTTTGGCCTATGCATACAGGGCCTTGTTCAACACTATCCAGTGCCTTCAAAACGAAAGAAAGGTCCCTGGACCTGAGGGCAATGCAACAGACAGCACAGCTACTCCAGTTCCAAGCACAGCAGCTACACCACCCCCAGCGACGAGCACAGCAGCCACTCAAACTTCAACTGCAACAGACAGCGCAGTTACCCCAGCTCCAAGCACAGCAGCTGTACCACCCCCTGTAACAAGTGCAGCCGCTACTCAAACCCCAATGACAAGTACAGCAGCTACCATCATCTTCTCTTGGGCAATGGGTCAGTTTCCCTATCCAAAACAAAGTCTCTATGGTGAAATAATGTTCTTGATCAGAGAAGAAACAGCTGAGATAAAAGTACTGCAGACCTTCAGAAATGTTTTCCCAATCCCTTGTATACTATGAGAACACAGCAACTTTTTTATGACTTCACTAGACTCTGAGTTGAACAGGGTATTTGAATTCTTGGTTTCTAGGGATGCATTTCTCAGCTTTTGTCCTCAAATACCTGGTGCTGCTATGCTACTCATTTCTGGGAACCCCACATAAGGGGAAAAAGATCAATGACTCAATTTGCCATTTGGAGCAGAATCTGCAACATTCAGAGGAGTTTGTCTGCTTCATGGGAAGGAGACAGCTAAAAGCAGAACTGAGATGTGAAATTTTGGTAAACCCTGTACTTGCAATAGTCATCTTGCTTAGGTCTCCAAAATACCAAGAACAGCCTAATGGCTTCAGAGAACTTCAGATCAGTCACCTTACCTTTATTTCTCACAACAAAATACGGGTGCCTGTTTCATACAACAGAAGTTTTTGTGAAAAGAAGAAAATTGTTAAGTACCTTCTTATGAATAGAAGGTGAGGTGAGTAGCAGTTTAAGTTTTAATTTATTACTGTACTCAGCAACATAAATCATCTTAGCACCTCATAGACATTTTCATGAGAAATTTTTTGAACTGTTACAACATTCTGTCAGTTCAGATAGTCATAAAGGAATTGGAATATGTTGATTCTTTTTCCTTCCCCACCACATATGCTCAACAGCCAGGGCAGGCTGTCCCATGCATATAGGTGTCCTTCACAGGATTAACTGCTCCCCAGACTTTAAAGCCAGCATGCATCCTTACACTGGCTTTAAAGGCTGGGGTAGAATTAAATTTCTTCATAGTAGATAAGTACAGGCTCTGTTTTTGCTTTGTGCTGGAAATAATGCTGATGGTACAGGGATGTTTTCATTACTGCTGAGCGGTGCTGACACAAAGCCAAGGCCTTTTCTGCCTTTACCCACCCCATCATCGAGGGCTGGGGGTGCACAAGAAACTGGGAGAGGACACAGACAGGACAGCTGACCCCAACCGACCCAAGGGATATCCCACATCATATGGTATTAGGAGCAGCTGGGGAAGAAGAAAGCTGGGATACATTTGGAGTGATAGCGTTTGTCTTCCCAAGTAATCATTACATATGATGGAGAGCTGCTGTCCTGGAGATGGCTGAACACCTGCCTTCCCATGGGAAGTGGTGAATGAATTCCTTGTTTTACTTTGATTATGTGCACGGCTTTTGATTTGCCTATGAAAAACTGCCTTTAGCTTGACCCATGAGTTTTCTCACTTTTATACTTCTGATTCTCTCCCTCATCTCACCAGACAAGGAGGCTAAGTGAGCACATCTCAAGTTGCTGGCTGGGGTTAAAGCACATCAACCTTGTTCCCTCTCCGCTGTGGAACGGAAATAGAGCCAACATGCTCACCATGACCTCAAAACCCAAAAGTATTCCTGAATCACACTCTTCAGATATATATGCACATGTTGATCAGATGCTCATCTAGGTGCTGATCCACAACAAAATTCATGCTGAAGCAGCAACAGATAAGAGTGCCTACACCACATCTGAAAATTCACTGGATGCTTTTTTCAGACCCTGATGCTACTGAGATGCCCAGGTACTACAAAGTCACATACAATCCCAGAATCAGCAGATGCCCACAAAACTTGCAAACCACTGTTTTGGCCTTTAAGGCTTCAGATGGTGGAATATAAAGCAATGAAATGCCTACCTCCAACTTATCATTTGTATCAAATAGCTTCCTACTTTCCCAGAACAAGTGAATATATATTACAGAGGTTTAGTCAAAACCTCCCACTACCATCTTCTCCAAATCTTTGTGTGCAATGTACCAGTAAATTTCTCAGGCTTTGCTGTCTGTGACAGGTGCTTTTTAGATTTCAGACATGAAGTTGCCTGTGAAAAGTTTATCCTTATAAATGATCACAAAACTTTGCCCAAAGCACGTGATAAAGCACACCCATAAACAGTGATTTAATTAATCCATCTGTTTAATTTTTTCTTTTTTTATTTTTCTATTTTTGCTTGCTTTTTTTTTCTCTAAACTGCCCAAGGAACTCAAGTCTTGAGATTTAAATTGTTCCAACATTGCCTAAAAAAAGCCATGTATGCTAATGTAAGCCTGACATTTTCAAATAACACGGAAACTATCTTCTATGGTATTACTTAGTGTAATCAGTATTTTAAATATCTTCTGAGTTTTGTATTTGCAGGAGATGATGAGCACAAATGGCAGCACTTAGATTTTTTTTTTTCCAAACGGTATCTAAAATGTTACATAGATGTCAATACATTACCTAACTTAAAAGTGCAATCTGCTAATTACAGGAGTAAATGGTACAGTTTACATTTAAAACATGTGCCTTCAATACGTACCTTCTCTAAAGTACAGGGCTTACAAATGCTAACATAAGTTAAACTTTCCCTTGGCCCTCCTCTCATTTTTTTGTGCTTAGGTACTGCAACAGTTTGAAATAATCTTAGTAAGTTATTTAATGAGCTTTATTTATTAACTTGCTGGAACTAGAGAACAGGTAGTCAGCTTCCATAAGAATAAACACAACAATTTAAATATATTAGTATTCAATATTCTGAGTAAAGATCTTAATATTCAGAAGAAGCACTGCATCAAACAAAACATGGTAAGGATTCAAATGAACACAAAAGACAACAACAGCTATCTTAATATTTTTCTTGCTAGCATTTGAAGCACAGAGATAATAACTTCTGAACTGGTGCTTACAGGTTTTATAGTTTACTGAGATACTTTGTTTAGAGACTTGGCACTAGGAGAGAGTTAAAAAAAAAACCAAACAGTGTGGTCTGCGCCCATCAGCAGGCCTGGATCCCTAACAGATCCCTGTTACAGCAACTCTTTTGGGTTTTTGTCACTAAGCCCTCTGACCCTGGTACTACACCTTTCTGATTAATCAGCTGTAAATCAGAGCACGCAAAGCAGAAATCACAAGTTTCTGTTTTAAAAACAAACAAGCAAATGAGCAAAAAACCCAGCTATGGAAAGCAGAGGAGATTGAATAATCACAAAAAGGAAAAACTGAAGAGAGGCTGCAGAAATGAGTGATTTCACACTACTTATTTCCCATTTTCTAGAGTGAAAACTAACGCTGAAATTTTTGACATCAGCTAAAAAATGCCTCCAATCCATTTCTCAGGTTTGTGATTTTTTTGTTGTTGTTCTACTTCTGAGTCTAGCTCTTTGACTAGATAACCAATTCCGTGAGAAGCCAAATTCAAGAACTACTTCAATTCATTCACATTTTCACAGCATCAGGGAAAAGGCATTTTTTTTATAAAAGATATATAAGCTATAAGTGCTCCCATGATAAAAAAGGTGCCATGCAGTTCTCAGCATCTGAGATCTCAGCAAAAGGCATCAACAACTTCTATCCTTTCACTACTAGTGAACGATAGTTTACAATGCATGACAGGTTAGCTCCTGGTAGAGAAGCACTGATTTGTCAGGAGTTCGGTACACACAAATGTTACCTCAGATGTTGCTGCTGCTGCCCAGGTTATCAGCTGGAAAGCTGTAATACTGCCAAATCTGAGGTCTTTATTTCCTGTCGATACTTTCAATAACTCAAGCTGTGGGAAACTTTCTAGTGACATCCTCTCAAAACTCCAGCAGAATTCAGCGACTCTTATGGAAACAATGACCTTGAATAAGGGGGTTTTATTTAGGAAATGTGATTTTCATTATGATAAATTTTCTTATCAGCTAGAGATAATGCTGTGTTGGTAAAGGATGTACATCATCTATTGCTTAAATCCCGTGCTTTGAGCACCTGAAATGTAAACCTTCAGCGCACCTCTAGGAAAGACTGTTCTTCAGCAATGACTCAGATACCAAGTCGAACCAGTGGACAGTGAAGGCCAACCACATCTTGGGATGTATGAAGAAAAGGATGGCCAGTAAATCAAAGGATAGAATTTCCCCACTTCTATTCAGTCCTCATTAGACCATGTACAGAAACTGTGTCTAGTTTGGGGCCTCCCACTATGAGGAAAACATCAATAAACTACAGTAAGCTCAGTAGAAAGGCACTTTCATATGCAGCAGGGTCCACCATGCAATAGCCATGCTAAGCTATCTTACTTGTTACTATTAAGCCTGTTATTTCCTTTTTTCATTTTAAAAGAGCAGTCTTATACTAGACACGGTGTCCCAAATGAGTAATTTCTGACATATTACTTTCATAGTTTTTAGTTTCAAACCATCTCTTAACACATCTAAGAATCCTACCTAGTTTGTCAACTCCTGTTGCTAGATGCAGTTAATGCTCAGATCAAGCTGTGATATTTTCACTGCAGGAAACAGTGACCCTATAAGTATTGCAATTATAACATCAGTATCACCACAGAAAATGATGCATGCACAGAAGTGGATGTCAGTGCAGAAAGAAACACCTTTGTTGAATACATTTAATGCATTAGGTCCAGTTAATCATAGTCTAGGTTTGGTAATATAAATACTGGATTTTCATTACTGTTGCAGACTATGTTTTTCATTTACAATGTAGGGCACATAGACAACCAGCAGGAACTGGGGCACAACAAGCTGGACCTCTCTGGAGGGGTCTCAGGCCCCAACAGGATGAAACCCTGAGCAATCAGGTCTGACAGTCAAGCTGACTCTGCTGTGAGCAGCTACTTGCACGAAGGACCTCCCAAGCTTCTTCCTCAATCCAGTTATCATGTATATGTGATTCCTGTTTCAGTGCTGGCAAGAGGGAAAAGCTTCCTTGACATCTGTTCATGCCTTGAGTAGTAAGAAGAACAACATGACTATAACATCTATTACAAATAATGAATTTCCACTGTTTAACATGATGCCCAGACTGTATTTATTTTACCCATTTAGTAAAAATATCACTGCGACACTGAAGTACCATTCCAGTGTACAAAACAGTATGTCACCTATGAAAGCATGACCCCAGAATTTTAGATTAAAAAGAAAAAAACATCAGATGCATTTTAGAATTACATGAAGAGACTTGTCTAGGCTGATGGTTTCTCCTGTTGTACTCAATTGAGGTTTATAACTAGAGTTTTCACTGCCTGAGAAAGCTCTGCACTGTACTCCATTTTGCAATACAACACTGTGAAAAAGTTCAGAAAGACCTCACTGCATGCCACTTCTCTCTTCAAATGAGATGTACTTCCATACACTTCAAGTCACATTTAGTATGTGACAACATGCTTCAAAAATAAGAGAGAAAAAAAAAAGTCTTACAATGCTATTGACTTGATATTGAGATGATTTATAGAAAGCATTTATAGAGGTGTGGAAAAGAGGAAAAAAAACCAAACAAACAAATAAACCAAACAAACAAAACCCCAGGAAAAAAAAAAAAAAAGAAAAAAATCTAAAGGGTATTCTACAAAAAAGACTGGTCTATTTTAATCAAGCCTTGCACCAAAAATATCTTCAGAAAGGCTGTTGGCTAGATGAAAGTAATCAAGTATTAAAAAGAACAGAATACAGCATTTAAAAAGGAAACATACAAGTTGTTTTAATTATAATTACCCCTGGCATGATGTTAATTAATTCTTATATAAACATCAGAGTAACATTTTGCACTTTTTTATGTAAACATCAGCTTTCAAAGTGTATGCCTTTCTTCCTGTATGCAAATATCTTCCACTTTTAATGCCAGTTTTCATCCTTCTTAAACTCAAGCTTTCTAAAGGTCACAACTCCCTGTTTTCAAATATAAATAGAACTTCTATTACACTTTGTGGAGCACAAAAATAAAGGTACTAACACTAGTGTGCTGTTAATTCTCAAAATATCAAATACCTTCTTTTATATCTAGCTTTATATATCCAAGTTTACAACCATGCAGTGCAGTCTAATACAGTTATGCATCAGTGTCTTTTTGCCTATTGTAATTATTGTGTTAGTTTTTTGAACCTCACACCTTATATATACAGCTCATAAGGTGCATAAACATACTCCCCTTTTCCTGATGGGTTTTAGGTGCTTAGGTAGTGCACAATCAACTCAGTTTTATGCCTCAATATAATTACAAATAAATTATTTGCACAAGTTTCTTTCTGAAAAGAACAAGAAAACTAGCAAGCTATGGAAATACAATTACTCAGGCAGAACTTAGTGCCTTATGCATATGTGAGCAAGTATGAACGTGTGACATGATATAAAGATTTTACCTGAATAAATTTCATGTAGATGATTTTATACAAATATAAAATTTATCAATTACTAACACAGGCCATTCATTTAGCTCACTGTTTTGTTTGCATGACATCTCTGAGACAAAGTCCTGTAAATCTTTACTAATTGATTTACAAGATAATACCATGTCTACATATAAGGAGTAATCATACAAACTATATATTCCATACATGGGCAATTCTGTTCACTGAAGCTTGGTTTATGATTATTTTGGGGCAATAAGTACAATCCAAACTTTCTTGCATTTACAGTAAATATGAAAAAGTAATTAATGCTATAATTTAGAAACACTACTACTGGTCAACAAGGGATGTCTGCTCTGCAAGCTATTGCTCTATCTGCTGTGCTAGGTTGTGTAACTGCTATGCTACTGGGTGTGTTACCACCGCTGTCTAAGATACAAACAGATATAGTTGCAAGTGGACAAGAAGTTTTTTCTGCTGAATGTCCACCTTTTAATATACATATTGAGCACAAGCCATCAAAGTAAGAGAATCATTCCAATATGTGAAAAGATATCTGATTCACTTCCTTAATAAACTGGGGTGATATATATTAATATTCATCCAAATTAATACTTGTCTTGGCAAAGGTATCATTTAGAGAAAAGGTGAAATTGTGTAGTAACTATTTTAAGCATTATTTTAGTAAATCACAGTCAAAAGAGAACACTGGTAAAGCAAGTCATCTAAACGATTACCATATTTTTCTAGACTAGCCTGACATGACCCATTTTCTGTACCTAAATCAATCTCATGCTCAAGCTGTGGCATGGGTAATTCATTCAGATATCTGCTTCAGCATACCAAAAAGGTATAAAGTGAGCTATCTGGGGAAAGACAGGTGGTCAAATGCAGATTTAAACTAAGATAAGTGACATAAGGGTTAAAGGAAATCAGATTACAAACAAGGTCATTAGCAAAACCACTACCTGCTGAAGAAGAAGTGATGAAGCTGCAAAATACTAGATCTATTCTTTTTTAAATTTGTCTTCTGCCACTGCTAAGTGGAATAATGTTGGCAGTGTGGATGTCTATGAAACAGCAAAGTTACTCTCAGGAAGATGAATCAACAGGAAGAAAATATATTGTGGAAGAAATGTCTAAAAAGAGATGTCTGTGGTACAGGTAGGAGTGAAACTGCCCACATGGCATGTTTGTATTTCATTTTCTTTTGCCACAAAGACTGAGCTCAGAGCAAGCATAATACAGCCATGCCTGAATTGGGCTGCACTCCCACCAGATACATCATTTTCTCAACTCCTACCTAACTCGGTGGGCTGAGTGCTTTCAGTCTAAGTAAACTACGCTTTAGTGCAGTACAGAGAATGTACGACATGGCTATCTTGTGCCAAAGATTGCAAAATTCTGCTTAAATCAATGGTGTCAAAAAGATCCATTCCAAAGAGCTGCTTCTGGAAACTCCCAGAAGGCTCCAAAGAAAGCCAACAAAACACACTAAGGCTAACTACCTGCTTTGGCCTGGACTTGGTTTGACCTTGTTCCTGTGGCACTTGAATCACAGTTAACATGTCACAAAAGACTCAGCTTTCTGAGTCTCTAGTCCCTCATGAGACAATCTGAAATAAAGGCAAGGTGAAAATAAAATACAAGTATCACTAAAAGTTTTCCATGAGGTTTGATATGAAGCAGACGCATTGCAGAAAAGCTTGGTTTAGGCAGGAAGCTCTGCTCTCTCTCCGTAAGCTCCTTCATTCACTGCTGGCTTTGAAGATACTCATGGATTAAGGCTGTGGAAGCCGTGTCAAGAATCCAGCAATTTGCACATATTGGAATGTTCAAGTTTTTCGGTCTCTTCTCTCATTTTTATTCTAAGATATAAAGATAGAAAATTCCAACAGAGAACATGACTCCAAGGTCTGAGGTATTCAGCCCCAGCTTCAACCTAAACAAAAAAGCCGACACAAAAAGGATTTAAAAAAAAGTTTCATATTAGCAAAATGACACTCATTATGGGGAAATTTTATTTTGTGAGCTTTGAATATATTATATGTAATCTAATTTTAGATTAGCAACAGAGTGGGTCTTCTCACTTCAAGAGGTATCCACATCTTTGAAAGCAAATTAAGTTACGCTTGTTTGCCAAGCTTCCCACTGTCTTGCCTTATAAAACACAAATGGAACTGAATACTTCACTAAAAATGCTTGATACTTCATATTTCACACAAATGCTCCAACAAAAGCTTTTTATTTACAGATTTTTCTGAAGAATGTAGCATGCCAAAAAAAGGCATAGAACGTAAAAAAAACATTCATGAAATTAATTCACAAATATATCTGCTGAGTAAGAAGGGTAGTAAGTACTGGAATTTATCTGCAAAGTTGGACTTATATTAAGGGTGTCAAACAAACCCTGAACAGGAAAAATTTAAAATACTTTGCAAAAGGCGTTTTGGTTTTCCTATTTATATTACCAAACCATTAAACTGAAACTACGCTATCTGTCCAGAAGAGAGAAACAGCACTTTGCTTATTCACTGATCTTAACTCCCACTAGAAATAAACAACTAAATAGATAGGTAGATATAAAAATAAATAAATAAATTAAAATAAATATCTATTATGAAGTCAATATCCATTTTAGAGCCAGGAGAGAAAAATGCTGGCTGAAGAAGCAAAGGAAAGCTTGAGTTAGGAAGCTTCAACAGTGAATTCTACTTATGGTTATCTTCTAATAAGTATGTGTAGGTTACAAAAGAACCCAAAGAAGGTCCTGTCACTTACTAAACATATCTTTTAATAAACTGCATTTTGAATACTAACCTTCTTTCTCCTGCCCTCCAATTCTGAAACAGAGAAAATCTGAAGGGGAAATACTGCATTGCTTAAAATGGGTGGTGCAGAATGAATGATACTGTCAGCACAGACAAGTTCCACGGTTTCCCATGAAAAAGCTTTCCATGAAACTTTATGGGATCCTCTAGAATGTGCAGTGCTATAAAACAGCAAGACAGTTTCTTCTTTTCTCCTGGGACATTTTACCTTCTCCCCTTAAAAATTCAGCATAACCCTTCCCACCTACACATGCGCTAGCTTTTTACTGTTTAAGACAGCTGTAGGTTTGCTATATATCAAGCTAGCTGGTTGTTGCCAGATCCAACTGAAATCTGAAAATGGCTCAAACTATTCATGTTGGCATTTCTGTACAAAAGAAAAAGGGGTTGGCCACAAAAAATATCATTGTTTATGCTAATAGACCAGACAACCGTTTTACTTACAAGAGTGCACAAACCTTTCTTGCGCATACCCAGACAACAATGTACTAGTATTGGAGATCCACTCCACGAACAAGTTGTGAAAGGACAATGTATCGGCCTCTCACACAGCCAATTCTGTATTAGAATTCACATGTATTGGCATGATTTTAAATTTGCATTCACGTGTATGCTGACAGTAAGAGAGTTTCTCTCCATTAAGTGTTAATTACCCAGTATTGAAATTGTTACAAATATGACTTAGTAAGTTCCCAGTTTTGACAGCCCTAGTGTCCTCCTTGCCAAATGATTAAAATCAACCAAATTTCACTCCATTTATTTCACTTGTAAAACAGAAAATTGAAACTGGGAGGTGAGGGAGTAGGTTGTTTAACGTGAGTCTTTTAGAATAAACTTTTAAAATAAGACACAAGGAATGACAAAGGAAAGTTTTAAAATCTAACTGGCATGTACAATGGTATTTTCCAAAGTACAATGTTGGTCCCATACCATGAAGCGAAATGCCCATTTTCTTACTGAGTCACAGCAAGAAGTACGCTCTCAACAACTGACTTGCTACCCAAAAGTAAGCTTTGTTACTTTTGTGAGGCACTTTGTCAGTGTATTAGGTTTATGTCAAGGTTTTGGTAACAAAACCTGGCTGCAAGGGCGGCTTCTGTGAGAAGACATCAGAAGTTGCTCCAGTATCCGACACAGCCAGTTACAGCCAGTTTCGACACACCCGCCGCTGTCCAGAGCTGAGTCTGTCAGCAAAATTGGTAGCTCCTCTGATATAACATACTTAAGTAGGGGTAAAAAACATACCAGCACAACACCAACTGGGAAGGAAGGGTAAGGAAATGTGAGAGAAACAGCCCTGCAGACACCAAGTTTGATGATGAAGGAAGGGAGGAGATGCTTCAGGTGACATCGAGATTTTCTACTACAGCTCAAGAAGATGGCCATGACAAAGAAAGTTTTTCCTCAGCAGCCCATGAAGGACTACACCAAAGCAGATATCCATCCTGCTATCCTTGAATGACATCACACCAGAGCAGCTGGATGTCCCCCGAGGGAATCTAAGACCTATGGAGAGCTGATGCAGAAGCAGGTTTTCCAGCAGGAATGCTCTGTCTGTTCCTGAATCATAGAATCATAGAATAGTTAGGGTTGGAAAGGATCTTAAGATGATCAAGTTCCAACCCCCTTGCCATGGACACTAAACCATGTCACTCAAGAATGACTGCATGCCATGGAAAGGACCCACGCTGGAGCAGTTCATGAAGAACTGAAGCCCATGGGAAGGACCCAACATTAGAAGAGTTTGTGAAGAACTGTATCCCATGGGAGGGACACCACACTGGAGCAAGGGAAGAGTGTGAGGAGGAAGAAGCAGCAGAGTGTTATGAACTGACCACAGTGCCTAGTTGCCCGGAGAAGCTGTGGCTGCCCCATTCCTGGAAGTGTTCAAGGCCAGTCTGGATGGGGCTTCGAACAACCTGGTCTTGTGGAAGGTGTCCCTGCCCATAGCACAGGGGTTGGAACTACATGATCTTGAAGGTACCTTCCAGCACAAACCATTCTATAATTCTATCTAGGTTCTCTAACTTTATATCTTTTAAAATCTATATTAAAGGTCATTCTCTGAAGTGAGATGAGCAAGTTTATTTTGTGGTGTTTGGGGTTATATTTTTGAAGAACAAATAGGTTTTCCTAAAATACCATGAGAATGACAACAATGTCAGGGCAACTCACTAAAAGCCACCTCAAATCTCCCAAACCTTAAAAAAAAAACTACCCAAAATCAAAACCAGTCTCCAGACATTCAGGCATTAAAAGACCTTTTCTTTCTCCATACCTTTGGTCAAATAGGCCAGGACACTAGCCCTAAAATGCTTATTAACCTCAGAATAAATAATTTCTTCTCCAAAACAACTATTAACATTTCTATCTCAGAAACTACCACCATCATATACGATAGCATTAAAAAAAAAAAAATAAAAAAAAAAAGGAAGGCAAATCACATTATCTAGCACTGAAAAATGCTGAGTATGTGAGAGATGCCTCCTTTAACTTCATAGGAAGTTGAAGGTATTCAGCATCTCTAACACAAGGTCAAGGGAAGGAAATGAAGAAATAAAAAAAAAATGTTCAGAAAAGAAATCCTTTTAATTATGGCTGCTATCCTTTTCCTCTCTTTAACCTTCCAAATCAAGCACTAAACATCTGCAACATTCTTCAAAGAGATTAAATAGTAAGGCACATGTGGGTAGCACAGACGTATGTCCTTCAGCTTCTATCTGCTAACCTGCCTCTAGTTTTACACATGCATTTACAAATGCATGTGTAAGCACTTTTCACCACCATCCTGCTCACACATACTCTGTAACATATATGATATCTTGGGCTGCATCGAGGAATGTGGCCATCAGGTAGAGGGAGGCAATTCTTCCCCTCTACTCCACTCTTGTGAGACCCCACCCACAGTACTGCGCTCGGTTCTGGGGTCCTCAGCACAAAAAAGACAGGGACCTACTGCAGCAAGTCCAGAGGAAGGCCACAAAAATTATCAGAGGGCTGGAGCACCTCTCCTATGAAGACAGGCTGAGAGTGTTGGGCTTGTTCAGCCTGGAGGCTATAATCAGAAGGCTCTGCAGAAACCTCACTGCAGTCTTGCAGTACCTAAAGGAGGCTAAAAGAAATCTGGAAAAGGACTTCTTACAAGGGCATGTAGTGATAGGACAAGGGGAAATGGTTTTACTCCAAAAGAGGGTAGATTTAGATATTAAGATGTTCTTTTTGATGAGGGTGGTGAGGCACTTGAACAGGTTACTCAGAAAAGTTGTAGCCATCCCACCCCCGGAAGTGTTCAAGGCCGGACTGGATGGGGCTTTGATCAACCAGGTCTAGTGGAAGGTGCCCAAGGCAGGGGGGTTGGAACCAGATGATCTTGAAGGTCCTTTCCAACCCAAACCATTCTGTGAGAAATTTCTTCACAGAGAGGGTAATCAGACATTGGAACAGGCTGCCCAGGGCATTGGTGAAGCCACCATCCCTGGTGAGTGTTCAAAAACTGTGTAGATGAGCCTCTTAGTGACATGGTTTAATGGTGGTCTTGGCAATCCTGCAGTAATGGGTGGACTTGATGATCTTAGCAGTCTTTTCCAGCCTGGTTGATTCTATGATTCTATGTTTCTGCTCACCCTGTACATTGTTAGTTTGTAAATCTTGCTCCTGGAGTGCTAAAGACACTTGCATAAGGATCTCTGCCTCAAGATAAATGCTTTCAACTATTGCAATAACATAACTTTTTTTTGAATAATGAGGAAGTAGAGCATTTTTCAGAATTTTACTTTTTAAAGTATTTACATGAAATTTAGCACAGAAAAAAATAACTATATTTCAACAGAAAAAAAGGAACTCAGCGATCACCAAGAGGCTCCCATTATCTTGTTATAGGAATTTGCAACAGATGGGATTCAACCACCACAACATACCAGAGGTGGATTCAGCAATCCCATAAAAGAAAAAATGATGTTACTCAGCGCTGTCAGTCACGTTGGGGAAAAAAAAAAAAAAAAAAGAAAGAAAGAAAGAAAGTTGCATTCAGGAAATTGCTTTAGCACTCCCAAGAGATTTTGCTTTTCTCAAATTGCCCAATTGATATGTAGATGTGAAAGAAAACAAGGATAGAAATAAGGAGGTGATAAGCCTAAAATGGTAGTTTAAATGAGTAAGATAGGTAGCTTTTATGGGTATTTATCTCCATTATCTGAAAATAAATTACATACTTGCAGACGGTACCTAAACTGAGCTTTCAAACACTACTTATTACAATATTAAAGTTGTCAAACCACCCCAGTAAGCTGAAAAGTACTTCCTGAACAAATGTTTCTTCTCTGCTTACACAGAAGATGAGAGGAAGGGTAATTGAAAAACCATGAGATGCCAGCCATGTGATAACATGTAGTAATTCCAGACAAGGAAAGGGAGGCTTACCTCTGCAAAAACACTTGGACCAGAAAAACCACTAAAGTTGTTTCAAAGCTGTGTCTGCATTTTAGTCATGTTCCTCCATTTCCCCCAGCTTTTTCAATTCCCGCCTCAAGCTAGATGAAACCTTTTGGGGAAAAATATCCATTTTTCACATATATGTTCTGCACAGAGCCAAAATAAAATCTTAAAAAAGAGCAATCACACTTCAAAAAACCTAAAAAATAAATATTTCTAGGTGACACATTTTTATAGGTTTATGGGGTTTTTTAATAAGGTTCTTAAAGGTATTTTTTTCAGGTGTCACTGGCTTGACATGTTTCTGATGCTTATTTCACAGAAGGAAATTAAGCTGGCTAAAACCATGCTGAGAATTCATAGAGAAATGCTCAGAAAGGAACATGTTCATAAGGGTGAAGAGTAACTGCCTGAACTTTCTGAGCTGCCAACTACCAAACAAGCAGCAACACAGCCAAAAAAACAGCTGAAAAACAGTATGCAATTAGTTCCATCTTCCCAATTCAAAAGTTACTGACAATAGTACCTTATACCTCAATTTGAGATAGGTACCTTTTGCATGTCATTTACAGAAGATTGGCTAAATATTGGCCCAAGTGCATCCTGTTTTATTTATACCATTCAATAATATTTCTAGAGCTGACATTCAGCACTTGCAGTATTTAAGTCAAAGAATCCATCTGCAGTATAAGTCTGAAATTTATCCTTAATAAGTCTGATTCTATTTCAAAGTTTCAAGGCAACTATTAGCCAATAATACACTAGAACTCCTTAAAAATTGATAGGTAGCTGGCAGCTTTCACTAACAAAAGATATGCTTACAGAACAAGAATCACATCCATTGAAAGAGGTGACTTCACTTTTTTTCAATGAGTCATATGCCTGTTAGCGTATTAACTCACTTTGAATTATTTGAGAAAGGATTATAAAATAATATTAAGCCAATTTCTTTTAATTCCCCTAACTAGCAAATAACACATTTAAATTGCAGCACAGAAAATAAATTGAACTGAAAAAGATTTCTAACATAGGATCTCTTGCTAAGCCATGTCTTTAAGTTTCCTGCTGTTCTTTCTCTGTAATTGAATGGCAACTAAGAAATGTCATATGATTATACACGTTACAATTAAACTTATAACTAGAAAATGCAGGTGAGTGATATATAATAAAAATATTTTTTCTTTTTAAATTAATGCTAGCAAACTTTAAGCACATGAATTTTTAAAAATAAAAAAAAAAAAAAGTAAAATTTCATTTAAAATATTCTCTCCTCCCAAGATCAAATGATAACAAATGTTAATAGACAGAATGGTTGAGGCTGGAAGGGAACTCTTGAAGTCATCTGGACCAAAACCCCTGCTCATTTGTCCCCTGTGCCCACTGCCTCATGGAAGGAAGAGAAATTTTATACATTTACACTGTGTGATCTGCAAAATAAGGTCATGTGCCAGATACAGAATAGTGTTGGTTACTGAATTGACGCTGTATCTCTTTAGGTCTTCTTCACAGCAGTTTGATTTTTCATGCTGGTAAGTTTGAAGTTCCTTTTTGGCCCTCTTCATCTCTCTCTTCCACCCTGAACTGAAAGTATCTTGCTAAAATAATAATCTATCACTTACTCTGAAGTTACACTGTTACATATCAGTATACCATTAGTGGTCTCTTGTATTAGAATCTTACCATAGTTTCCACTTTTGATTGTGACATTAAAAGCAGAAAGCCAATAAAAATTATATTGAATAATAAGGACAAGGGTACAAACTATGCTTTGAAACACGAAAATAGATTTTATGGGTTGTGACTACATTAAAGTTTCTCTCCTTGAACATTCTGAGGCCTTGAAAAAACTTCAGAATGCTCCATATTTCTTTCTGGTATAAATTAGCATTCAGATAAACTCACTTTTACCAAGTTAAACTCATTATAGACACCATTTTTCTATGCTTTTATCACTGTCTTCTCATCTCACCACACAAGAGTTTAGCAGCATAACCTCAGTAAACTAATATAACTCAATGTAGTTACATGCTTAAATATGTATAAAATTACCAAATATTTCTATTTGACTTTATAGAATAGATTCTGATTTCTGCTTATTTTTTAATTTCACAAAGTTTATTAGTTGGAGAAGAACAGCCATTAGAATAGAAACTTTTTTTTCCCTTTTACCTGATCACTAGAATACAACCTCCAAATACAAGACCTTATTTAAAAATTTACTATTTGCCATGTTTCTATTAACCACCTTTTTTTTTTTTCTTTAAGTGGAATGGGAAGAAGAAGAGAGAGAGAAACCATTCTTAAAGGCATTCATTTTCCTTGCTCTGCCCTTAACACTGATTTTTTTGGCATTAGCTTCCAGGAAGCCGCTTTTTTTTTCTCAGCTGTTTTCTGATGACAAGTCATGTTGTGATAAGTCATATCAGGCTGCATCAGTCATGCAGCAAATACAATGAAATGCTGAAAAACACTTTTCCCCTCAAAGCCATACTTACAGCAGTAAGGAATTTTAAAGACATTTCAAAGGAATAAAATCAGGCCTGCCTGGTCTAGTGAAGAAAAAAAGTTACAGCATTAATGGACAATTTAATCCTTACATTAATTCTGGTTATTCACTGGAGCAGAGCATAATTTCTGATGCTTGTTCATGAAGGAAATTTCAGTCTGCTTTTTTTATTTTGGTTTGGTTTTTTTAAAGTCTTCGGATAAAGAGGAGATGCCTTAAAACCAATGCGCAAAAGGCAAAAGCAATAGATTTGAGCAATAGATGTGTGTACACAAAGAAGTGAACCCAGAAGATGTACAGCTCTGTACATCATATACTTTAAAATATCTCTGCTACTAGCAGTATAAAAGTAATACACCAGTGCAGCCACAAAACAGAGCTTTCACAGCTTCACTAGTGAAGGCCTCCTCGAAATAACAACAAAATAATCAAGCATGCAATTAACGTACAGGATATTTTTAAACATGGAGAACAATGATCAAACAATAACAGCCTTCATACAGGCAAGACAGCAATGATACGTTAAAAGAGTTTTATAAAATTAGGATCAGTAAAATACAGTCTTCATGGAATGGATACTGCAAATAACCTAACACACCTGGGAATGAAGGAAACGGGAGAATTAAGAGGTCTTGCATTTCCAGAAACTTTAAGTGATGCAATACTCATTCCCATGATGCATGATATGATCACAGCTGCATGTTCTCCTCTTGCCTCACCTGATCGGGTTCAGTCTGATAACATCATCCTAACGGCACTGCTTTGGAACTTTTAAAAAGATCCTGACAGAAGCTGTCCAGTTACTCTTCCTCAAACAAAACAAAACAAAACCAAACAGAACACCTCTTCACAGCCTTTTGGAATCGCTTACTGGCAAGGCAGGGGTGCTTCCAAGACCAGTGACCATAAAATCTGGAGTGTAGCACTACACTGGAAGAGGAACTAATAAGATCAGTACAAAAATGTGCTAGCTGCCCTAACACATAGGATATCTTTACCTCTCAATAAACTTCTGAAAACCATCCCAAACCAATCTAGAAGTCAGGCCCTCAAAATTCACAATAATAGCTTAAAAAAAATTGCTTTTCTCAATGGTGCATTTGAGTATATTTACTCACAGCTTCTTATACCCTTTTAGGCCATTGCAGCAAATGCATTACTGCAATTATAACAGCTAGAAATATTGAAATACTGGGCATTCACCACCATGAAAGGGATGCCAGGAATGCCAGCATTTGGCACTGGGTTTGGAGATTTTAAGAAAACCAGACAAACAGGAATCACAAAACGTGGTATTGCAGTGGGGGCTTGTAAATCAAAGCAATACTGAAAGTGAGCTGGCATGTTTGTGGATGGCATTGCTTTGCAAAAAACAGAGCAGGGACGGCTTTGAGATAGGAGAAACTATTTACAACAACTTTCTGAGGTTTATAGTCTTGTGGTGGGTAAATAGTAGGGAAAAAGAAAGAGACAGTGATGCCATCTGTCAAATAAGATTTCTGGTTTCACATGAGAAGGCCGTAATTAATTGGGAGCAGGTGAGTCATCAATACCACTTCCAGCATCCAGTTCTTGCTGTGTTGTAATCACTTGTTCTCAGAGACAAGTTCTGCTGCCACTGACAAATACAGGCTTCCATTCCTCAACACAGAGTAATTACTGATGGAGAAAGGGCAGCTGTAGAAGAGGGCAGTTATTCCATGATCTGTAACATCCATGTATTGTGCCCAACCCTCTTGCTCATACAGCTGAACAGTTTTCATAATCATTACAGGCGTTAAAACACTGTTATGCTCTAAGGGTAGAAGTCTTATGAAAAACATCAGTGACTGCTGAGGTAGAGGATAGCCACCAATAACTATTGCAACATCCTTTTCCCAGGCGTTGAGACAAATAAACTTGCCTCACCCAGAACTATCCAGAATGCTGTTACAAGAATGACTAACCTAGCAAGCCTTTTTGAAAGAGGTTCCTTTCTACTGGAGCACCTTTCCAAGCATCATGTATTTTGTTTTACCTTTCCCATCCTCTACAGCCTTGCAGCAGAAACAGCAATAGCAGAGTATCCACGATTAACCCACAGTGTTACATTCTAAAATGCGACTTCTCCAATAGTTTCACTGCAGATATAGGGTGGGTATTTCTGTAAAAAAGTAATATCTTCCCCATATCTCCTCCTACAGAATATGTGTAAAGCTATAGCTGAACTAATCATATTGATTAATCTGTTTTCCTGTGCTTTCAGTTAATACTCACCCCTTGATTTTTGTCATATCTTTACACTATAAACCACTACAGTACCTGATGCAATATGGTCCCGATAAATAACAATAATATGAATCCTTCTGAGTTACAAAGTACTTGTGGAAACAACCTGTGGATTTCTTTCCCCTCACCAATTACTGTCTGAGTCTATTCCTTTTTCCAGCCTGAGGTATTTTATTCTAAGCAGCAGTGTAAATACTTGCACAAAACCTAGGAATCCTGGCAGCAGGCTGCGGCTCTCCCTGAAGCAAAATTAGGAAGCTGTGTACAGACTCTCTGAGCTGCTATTTTCAGTTTTGCTTTTTCCTCCTGAAATAAAATATTTCACATACAGAACTTAAAAAAGCCCATTTCACTTTATTCTCCTCATCCCACCCTGCAATCCTTCTACACTTCAGATCTGTGCTTCCTCCAAGGACATCCTGTAGCATCTACCAGCTCACAAGATAAACACATTCAATTAATAGAAAAACATGCATTTGTTCAAGATAAAATACTTTGTGTCTATATCTCACATGAAAGGACTTCAGGACTCACGCATAAAAGTTCTGTAACTGCTGTTTCTTATCTCTAAAATTTCAGCATTGTACATTTCTGACTTTGCCATAGGTTCTCCCCATCTCTGCTAACACAGATACTGGTCCCTTAACAGTGCTGAAGCTAGAGGTCTTTAGACTCAGTCAATTATCAAGCAAATTCACTTTGGAACACAAAAATAATTTAAAAATCACATTCTTGGAAACAAGTGTGACAAGAATAATTTAATATTGCTTCCCTTTCCTTTATTGTAACCTGTCAGCTCTTTATAAAGACTTTGAATAGGATGTTGTTCAGGAGGTTCATTTTAACAGCTTGTTACTAACAGACGTGTTAAAATAGCAGTTTTGTACTAATAAACACAATCTTCCATCTCTGGATACTGGATTACATTTCAGGGAAGTCAGAGTAAGCTTCATACCCTAATAAAGTCTCTTAGCTCCCAGGGTAAATGCCACTACAATGTACTGACAATTCAGTGCTCTTACTAAGTGTCAGAACCACAAATTGCTTCTGCAAGGAAATCTGAAATGTTTCTCTGAAGCTGCAACAAAGCATTCACCCAAATGTGTCCCTTACTTATGGCAACCTAAACTCAAATGCCCTCTTGGACTTGAAAGCAGCGACACCACTTCTGTTGTCTAATGCACTTTGATCAACAAACTGTTTATCATTATATCGATTTTCAGGAAAAAACTACAGAAGAATGATCAAGTTTGCTATAACACTAATACAATTGAA
Source organism: Psittacus erithacus (assembly GCA_009867235.2). Lineage (NCBI taxonomy): Eukaryota > Metazoa > Chordata > Aves > Psittaciformes > Psittacidae > Psittacus > Psittacus erithacus. Next base: position 10,627 of record WYDI02038933.1, on the reverse strand, counting down.
GGGGGCAGGAAAAAGTCCTGAGTCACATGAAAAAGGAACTTGCCAGGTATCAGCCTCGTAGGCTGATCACACATCTAACTTGCATTATTCAGCTACTCAGCTAGCAGGGATTCCATTGGAAAACAAAAGCAAAGAAAAAATCCTACAGCCTCCATACTGCTTTGAATTAGGCCCAAAATACATAATAATCATGCAAAAAGATTTTCAGAGCTGTGACAAAGACTTTGCGTTACATCTTGCCTTCAGCATCTGGGTTTCTCATTTGAAAGAAGTCACCTATTAATCAAAGGTGCACTCCATTTCTGTTGCACACCCTATTTACCTTCTAGAACAAGCTTTGGTGCAGGGCACAAGTGCCCATGGACTGGCAGGGGGCTGCAGGGGCTGCCCGGCACCAGGCACAGCTGTTCCAGCCGGCTCCAACCAATCCACCACAGGGCACAGCGGAGCCCCACAGCCAAGATGGTGGGGCCTCTGTAAGAAGAAAGAGTAAAACCACTGTGCAGCAGCTCTGGGAGAGAAGAGCGAGAAATCTGTGAGAGCAACAGTCCTGCAGACACCAAGGCCAGTGCAGGAGGAAGGGAGGAGATGCTCCAGGTGCTGGAGGAGAGGTTCCCCTGAAGCCTGTGATGCAGACCATGGAGCTCTACAGTGGAGAAGATATCCCCCTGTAGCCCATGGAGGACTGCACACCACAGCAGAGTCCTGGAAAGAGCTGCAGCCTATGGAGAGGAGCCCATGCAGGAGAGGTTTTCTGACTCGACCTGTGATTCACGGGGACCCATGCTGTTGAAGAACTGTAGCCCATGGGAGAAACTCTATACCAGCTCTGGGGAAGAACATGAGGAGTAAGGAACAGCAGAGATGATGCATTAGGAATTGTTTGCAACCCCTCAACTCCCCATCCTCCTGCACCATGTTTGGGGAGCAGGTGGAACAGTCAGGAGTTAAGTTGAGCTTGGGAAGAAGGGAGAGGTGAGGGGAAGGCCGTCTACCTTTTGCCTTTGTTTACCATCATTCTACTTTATTTTTAATTAGAAATAAATTAACTTCCCTAAGTCAAGACTGTTTCCTCCATTACCTTAATTTCTGATGATCTGCCTGTCTTCATTTGGCTCACAAGCTCTTTCATTGTAATTATCATGTTGAGGAGGGAGAGCGATAGAACAGCTCTGACAGGGGGTCTGGCAGGTATGTAAGGTCAAACCACCAAAGCTCATTTCTTTTGCTACCAGGTAGGTTTGCTATTAGTATAAAAATTACATCTGAAAAAAATCCCACAGGGCAAAAATAAAAATGAATAGCATACTTAGCATTTTAAGGTTTATAGAATAAATTATTGTTTTCAAAGGGAAAATATTTCATACAGCATGGACTCAAGTAGTTTTAGTGGTTTTTTAAAACTGAACTGGCATTAAAAAAAATCAGAAACCTCTCAAGCCACTACAGTTCCCGTGTCTCAGGCAAGAGCCAAAAAAAGAGTGAGAATACAGTCTAAATCATCCAGGCAGTTAAATGGTCACTAGAGACAAACTTATTCAGCTCCTAATGAAATAAAATTGGGAAATTAAACCTAAGTAAGTGTCTTTTAAAGCAATGTACACAAGTAAATACCTCTTCACAAAACTTCTGCTTATCATCAAAACCAGAGAAACCCAGATCTTGAACCATCAAATATGACATCTGACTGTAAAACAATTTCACCTTTTTAATTATTTTCTCCTGCAAGTATTTGAAATTATAATTAAGAAAGAAACAAGCAGGCAAACAAAAAGAAACAAACAAAAAAACCCAACAAAAAAACAAAAAAACAAAAACAAAGAACAAACACAAGGCAGACACCTAAGAAATTTATACTAATAAAAAACAGGAAAATGCAGCCTATTAGCAGAAACCCAGCCAATTCTAGCACCACCATTAGTCTTTTCTCAGACTTAGTGCCACCTGTTCAGCCTTTCTCATGCTGGTACAGTCAGCTTTTTTGGACTTCGATTTAGGTAACTGCCGATTACTGAAACACCTACTTTAATTTTACCTATAAGCTTAGAATTCTGCATGTGACAAACTGCAGCATTTTACCATTATCAGAAGTCCTTCCTGGTTAGAACCGTAAGCTGTTTCATATCTTCATTTGAATTAAGGATGAACTGCCTTTGAACCCTGCTTCAAATGAGTGATATACTCATTTCTGAAACAGTAAGGGCTATGGTACAGAATAAAGACTGCTCTGCACTTCCAGTGTTTCTTACTGTAGAAAAGAATCCTACTTTCCAAACACCCATCACAAAATCCTTTGTGTTCTAATGGCAAATCAACATCTAATGTCTTAAATAAGAAAGTGTATATAGCAAATTTCCTGGTGTACTCCTGTTCCCTACACACACTGCAGAAGTGGCAGAACAGTGCCATCAGCAGATCTGATAATAGACAGGAGGATGGCTCTAACATTTATTGAGATCCATGAACTGAGAGCCGGGAACTAAAGGGAGTTCCTTGGACAACATCCAACTGCAGACAATGATCAAACAGTAAGGATTTTGTTCTGATGAGTGAACTTCTACGTGTATCAGCATTCTGCAACATTCTGTTAATGAATTAGGAGTTAGAAGAAAAGACAGTTGCTGAGGTCAATCACATTATTGCTCCCTGTTAGCCAATTAGCACAACAGCCAGATGTTAATGGGAGTTCCGCGTTAAGTTATAAGATGTAGAGTGACTGATGAGTGCTATTGGTTGTTCTCAATGTTAGTCAGATTCCTTGCATCTACCTGTTTTGACAGGTGTTGGTTCTTTCCTGTTCTACGTTTCATGTTTACCCAGCCTTGGAAAATGGAACTTTTTATACTTAATCATATTCAAAACAGTCCTGCACAGGTTATCCAAATCATGTGTTTGCACCATTTGTAGTAGTTCCTACAACTAGGGAATAAGGAAACCAGCCAATCTGGTTAAACCCAATGCTGAGAGTAACTTCACATGATGTTCCTGACATCCTCCAGCTATTCCAACTGTTAAGAGCATTCTCCTCTCCCTGAAAGCCTCTTCTTCCAGTATTACTTCTGCCCCTTCTTACCTAGCCATTTGTCTGTGACTGTATAGAATACTAACCTACAAAATAAGTAAAATACTTCAATGAAATCTTATTAAAATATTAACATTCTGGAAAAGAGTTCAGAAAGTGCAACAAACCTTGTAACTTGCAGTTTTGTTTACTTATGGTTCAGGACAACAAAGAGATTTTTTATCATGTTTAAAACCATAAGGAGCCACAGTTGTAAAGCCCCTAAAATGTGTGAACAAATGCCACAGGAAGAATTGTAAGCAAGGTTTGTGATACTGACTTCCATCACCAAGGCTCAAAAGCAATGGGCAAAGATGGCTTGGAAAGGTGATTTTGGAAAGAAGAATGATTTTTTTTTTTAATATTTTTTTATTTAATGATAAGCATAAAAAAACAGAGAAAGAAACAGTGGGGAGCAATTAATGCAAATCATCTGAATGGCTCTAGAGAAGAGAATGACCATATACTACATTATAAAGACATTATCCTTATAAACACACAAACACTGAAAAGATCTTTTTAATGGGTCTCTAAGCAAACATTGCTTCAAACAGGTTTAGCAATTGCAAATTTTAAAAATATTTTTCGAAATAAAAAGCATGTTTCTTACTCTGTAATCACCATTTTATGTCATGATGTAATTTATAACTTTAGATGCATAGGTTGAAGTCATTACCTGTAACAAAACTTTAAGAACAAAATCATAGACTTGTTTAGATTGGAAAAGACCTTTAAGTTTGTTGTATCTCACCATTAAACCAGCACTGCCACATCCAACACTAAACCAGGTCTCTAAGTGATTAATACTTCAAATATAAACATTTGTTTCCCTCTTGATTTTTATTAGTGGTTAAATAATTACTCCAGTAAATGCTTAAAGAACTACAAAAAAGTTTTCTCCAAATCCTTGTCACCTTTCAAACAGGACTAGTTTTTTCAGAGGGGTATTTTAGAGCCAAATGCAGGACAAAAGTGCTTGTAGGATTCATATACCTGAGTGAACTTCACATCAATTCCCTGCCACATTTGGAATAGAACCCTTTTTTTTAGAGGGGCATTTCAGAGCCAAATGCGCGACAAAATGCGTATAGGATCTACACACACCTGAGTGAACTTCATATCAATTGCTGTGGAGGGGGTAGTTTGGGACATATTGTCCCTACCTTCCCATCGCCCCATAAAAAAGCTCTTTTGTTGGGCTATGGACTGAAGGACCTTTGGATAAACTACCAGAATTTTTACAACACAACCCTCATTCCCTTTTAAATCTGAAGGTCTTGTCCTTCAAAGAATCTCCAACAGCCAAACACCTGATATTTTACCCTGTAGCCAATGGGAATATTGAAACCACAGCGGAGTTTACAGCCAAAAACATTAGAGTTCAGCCTCCCTCATTATCACAGAGAAGACATGGCATGTTGGTTTATGAAATATTGCAAAAGATGAGCACTACATTAAAACCCAATGAACTCTAATAAACCCTTGGCAGAAAGGTGACGTAAGATGATGCCACACACTCATCTTTTAACATGATTAAAAGTTTATCATCTTAAATGGATCTTGTCTTTCCTTGTGCACAGCACTTTCTTCTTTTTATTTTGAGCACAACATGAATGCATAATGAGAGAATGAGCCATAGAAAGAGTAAATCCTGGAAACCTTCAGAAACAGACACTGGCAAATTTAGTGCAGTAAATCCCAACACTCCTGCATATTTGTTCAGTGCAGTCATAAAGCTTAATTTCAAAAGCTGTAAGTACAGTGGACAGTCCCTACAGACGGGGTTGGTCTGTAATACAGTGCATAGAAACACAATGCATTTGAACAAGACAAAGCAATGTGTTAATGTGTTATTTGTATAAACTCTGTTCAGTGAGGGAGTAGGTTCTAAGTGGTATCATTTAAAAAGCAGACAGGGACTGTATGAAGGTACAGAATACAGTCTTGCACGTGCTGTAATGCTACCATTTATCTGGAAGACAGATCTGATGGATGCTGTAAGAGCAAACTTTCAAGCTCCCGAAAGAAAAAAATTGCAATAATTATCCATAAAAGCTTAGTAGAAAATTTTCTTCCATTGGTTCTATTAAAAAGTAATTAGCACCTGTGCAGCTGCCAAAGATTGGCAATTAACATTGCTGCACAGGAGAACACTGGCACTTAATCTGGTTAGTGATCTAAAGAAACCCTCTAAAGCACTAATGCTATCTGTCTCCCCATCTATCTTAGGTACTTACATGGCCCCTATTGTCATAATATATAGGCATTTTACAATCTTCAGTGCAGTTATTTTTACAACACTCTGGTGAGGTCAGGGAAATGCAGTGAAACAAGTGCAGAGATGTGGAGCTGAGTTTAGGCTATACTGTTACACAGCATTTCATTTTCAAAATCCTTCATCAGGAAGCATTTCCGGGTGCATTATACTTGCAATAAAACCTGCAACTAGGTCAACCAAGGACAAATAATTAACTTGGGGGCTTCATTTAAAATATAAAATGAGTTTCATTGAAAATATAAAATCCATTTCATATACTAAAATGCTTTGCAAAAAGAATTCACTGCAGCCCAAGTTTAAAGCCTGAACCAGGGCTCAGTTTGTTGTTTGCTGCATCAACAATCCCCAGTTCCCTGAACTCAAAACTAATTCAGCTATTGAAACAGCAAGGATGGTCTTTCTAGTATCTGCACAGATGCATATTCAACAGAAGGACAGCAGCAGCTGAGCAGGAAAGCTGACCATGGAGAAACTAGACTTCAACACTGCTGCAGTGATCATCTACATAGGTGATGGGAAGAGGTAAAAGAAACTACATTAAAAACAACAGATAAGACAGACTGTGCCTGTGCATGGCTGTGTGTGAAGAACAGACAGCAGCAGTACGCTCAAATCAAAATTGCGCTAAACTCTGCTTTGCTTAAAAACCCTAACCTGAAAAAAACACAAGCTATATAAAAATCAACAAAAGACCAATACCAACTTTTTTCAGTTTCAACTGATGGCTTAGGCATAATTTTAGTGGCATGTACCCTAGTGATCTGTCACCTCTAAATATAATGAAAACATGAAAAAAGAAAAACAACCCTTTTTTGTCTCTCCAAGTGGTGATGAGCCTTTCAAGATAAGTGAAATGAAACACATCACTGACTTTAGGTTTATGCTGCAATACAATTCAGTAACAAAAAACAGGGTCTTCCCTAAAGGTGTACTATGCCAGAAGCTGTTCTGCCTTTATAATAAGAAATAAAACACAGAATATAAAGTGAAAAAAATAAGAGCCCCAGGGATAGAAGGAGCGAGTACTGTAAAAGAGTCACATCTTCATTTTCTGTGTCCTTTTACTACATAAAAAGTACACTACACGAAAGTTAAATGTACCATGGAAATGAAGTAGTGTGTATTACATAGTTCATGTATGGGAAGAATTTCCTTTTGCAATATGCTTAGCTTTTTATGGATTTCAATTTACAGTTTTAAAAAAGCATCTACCCTGTTTCCTTGACGGCTTTGCTTAATCAAAATTCCAATGTAAAAAAATGTAACCAGTCTGTTTTTTCACAGTACATATTATAATGAAGAAAAAGCAAATTCCATTTCCATTTTTTTTATTAAAAAAAATCAACAGCAACAAAAAAAATAAGCAACCACTTTCTTTTGAAAATTACCAAGATCGTCTGTAATTAGGGAATAAAAGATTCCCTATGAGTGTCATAGTGTCTTTAAAGGTGATTATTACTCAAGCTAGCATGGTAAACAAAGAGCATATTTCTTCAAAAGCATGACTAATTTTTAAATGAAAATAATTTACATTATCTTCTGGCAATGAAATAAAACAGGACTGAAATTTGAAAAAGGAGGTTTGTATAAATTTAGACTGTAACAGAAAATAATGTATCTGTAGCACAAAATGTTGATTTAATAACACTACGCAATTCAGATCACAAAAATATTTCCGTAGATTAGATTAGATTAGATTCCACAGATCTTGAAATATCTTTTAAATAGCTAGCTGCTTATATCTGATTATACCTGACTCCTTTGTGATCTTGCACATGAGCACTACCATACCCTTCCGCTAAAGGTTCTGCAAAAGAGATTCTGAGAACACAGAATAATGAAAATACAAGGTGGAAATCTCCCAAAAACACAGTTAGCTTTTTGGCGATATTTTCTCCTTTACTGTATACAGATTTTGATAGCACTTCTGCTGAAAACAGTTAAGAGATAAACACACTATTACACTTCCTCATAATTCAGTTATTTAATTTCAGCTAGCTCTTGATTCATTTTGTATAAGCTATCTTAGAACTTACTATTTTTAGTGGCTTCATTTCAGTCAGGGATTTGGTTTTAGACATTGGTTTCAGTATATACAACTCAGTATTCCTAGACCACTTAAATGACTACGAACTTTGCATCCCCTTAGTGTCCTTTCTACCAAACTCTAAGGCAGTAAAAAAGCAAACCAAAATAGGTGAAAAGATCATCTGCACCATTTGGCACTATACTGATAGTTGAGTCATGTAGATCATCGTAACACCACTGGTACACAAAGAAACAGAATTGACAGTCATGATATGAAGGATCTGAGAGACTAATGGAGTTTTTACTGGAGGATTTCATACATTTAGACATGAAGGTGGGAAAGAATCTGAGATTCTGAGAGCCTTTTCACTCAGCACTCTGAAGAAAAGGGACCTCAATGCAGGGATTCTGCTCAAAACTCTCAAATCTGACATCTCCTTCCCAGAGCCCTCAAACATGCATATCTGTGATCACAGCCTTATCATCGCACCAGTTTTTCATTTATGTCATTTTCCCACTCCCCTCTGCCAACCTTTGTTTCAGCAAAGGTAAATTGTAAATGCAGATTATTTGCATCACAACATTCTCACTCCAGTTTACTCTCAGCCTGTTGCTCAACCTTCTCCTTTCATTTCAGGTATGCATCTATCTCCCTACCAAGTTAGCTCAGCAGAGTAGAATGATTTATGCTGAGGGTGGATAAAAAAAATAACCCAAACCCTCACTTAAAAGTTGGTGTCCTGGACTCAGACCTGTTACAATGGCTCAGAGAGGGCATTTTCATCTCCTGGTCATGTCCTATAGGCTTCTATGATAAGAAAAATACTGCTCAGAAATAGATCAGCCACTTTAAGTCTAAAGTAAAGTTGGGGGTTTTTTTTAATAATGATGCAGAACTCAGCATTGAAAATTTCTGTCTCAACCAGCCTAAAAAAAAAAAAAACAACATTATAAATAACTGAAGATGGTATTTTATAACGCAAAGTACCTGGCAATTTAGTGATATGTTAACTATCTGTAACATTATGTTTGTCTGGAAAGCCAAACAAAGCAAAATTAAATTAGCAAAACCAAGTAAACTCTTCAGAATTCCCTTTTATACTCTTGAAAATGAACCCAGCCATTCTGGACATTAGTATATAGCATGTTACAGCAAATTAGTCCTTCAGACATTTTTATTTCACTGATAGAGTAGGTTATTAACAACATGCAAAGTCAAATGCTTAATGCCCATCCCTCATACAAGAACACCACTGAAATTGCTATCTTCAGCTGCTATTACTTTTGCTTTTAATTGGGTATCTTGATACAACATTTCCCAAAGCCTGAAAATCCACTGACTGGAGAAAGGCGAGGGGAAAACAATCTGCTAGAGAGGACACTACCATTTCAACAGAATGTTACTCTTTGGCCACGGTTTCGCAACAGATGAAACCTAACTCTCAAGGAAGACAGGAAACACTGAGAAAATTCACTCCTCTGCTGAGAGAATTAAGGGATTGCCATAAGACAAATCAGGACAGAACACCTAATGGTAGTTAATTAGAAGCATCACCTTATCTTAGAACAAGGACAAATGTAAGTGATGCAAATAGACTTTGCTTCCTGTAAGATATAGTATCAGGGAAGAAAAGGAAAAGATATTTTGAAACATGCTTTTTGAAAATAAGTGGTCTGAGAAAACGGGCAGAGAAAAAGCAGAACCGTAACATAAACTTCCTTAATGAATCACAAGACAAAAAGACTATGCTATCCTAGCATTTAAAGAACAAAAATGTCCCAAAACAGGCAGAAACATTTGCAAGTCTATACATAACCACAGGATACGATAACTGCAGAAAAGTCACAGCGGACATACTCCTCCATGAAAGTAAGAGCTAAAAGGAAGCTTTCACAGGGGGAAGGGGAATAAAAAAATAGCCAGATGACATTTCAGTGAAAATCCCCCCTGAAGTAATATTCCTAACATTTCAGATTTCCTTGACAGACCAGACATTACTCAGACTCTGAAGACCAGCATCAGTTTCCTTCACTTTTTGTTTTGCCTTTTGCAGCTTGTCTCTTTGCAGTCTCGACTTCTGTTATTTAGATTATTGAAACAATAATTTAATAACACTAGAGTGGTATAAACTATTTCATAAAAATGTTTGGTAACTATTAGTCTTTGAACCTGATGGACCAACTAAACCCACAGAGTCTACTTCATTGTCTAGTAAACTATGCATGTACTGGCATTTGCACTTTCTAACTCAGGTATGTCCAGTAACACATGAAGCTATGCTACCGTTAATGGCAATACACAAGTATTCCAAGGGTAAAACCAGATACCTCCTCCTCGATTAGTCACTGCTTCGTAAGTGCTTGTATCACTGCAGACCCTTCAGGCCCTGTAGAAAGAGCAATCATAGAAAGGCTTATACTGGATATTAGGAAAAATTTCTTTACTGAAAGGGCTGTCAAGCCTTGGAACAGGTTGCCCAAGGAAGTGGTAAAGCCACTTCCAGAAATGATTTGGTGAGAAACTACCTCAAAGAGCGAACAGAAATAAACAGTCCACCAAGACTTCATGAAAATAAGACTGTATAGAAAAGAAGAATACATTATTAAAGAAATAATTAAAAACCTGAATTAGACTTAGATCAAATTAGACTTTTATATAAAGTAGTGAAAGATTTTTCAAATTTGCTGAATAAAAGAAATATGGATACCAGTATATTTAAAGACAGGTAGCCCTCAAATTTTAATTTGTATTAGCTTTCAAGAGAGCTGGTTGAACTACTTGTCTTTTCTTCCTATAATGAATATCAGTCATGCCTACCTAGCAGCAAGATGGACCACGGAAATTAAACTCTAGGCATCATCAATCCAGCACTGCACACTGTCTCTACTGCTCTGAAAGACTGTTCCAAGAGATGGAGCCCAACTTCATGGACTGTAAGAATTCAGCAGCTTTATAAAGATTGGTCCATGGATTAAGGAATGATAACTCTCTCTTTGTGTGGGGTTTGTGTGTGTATATATATGTATATATGAATGAGACAAAAGCAATTGTATACTGAAAAATGTGGGATTTGAGCATGACATGAATGTATGGAATAAGGGGTGGATACTGTCCTGGGTTCAGCAGTAGCAGTCATTTTTTTCCTTCTTAGTAGCTGGTGCAGTGCTGTGGGTTTGACTTTTGGCCTGGGAACAGCACTGATAACACCAATGGTTTTAGTTGCTGCTCAGTAATGTTTACTCTGACCAAGGACTTTCTG
>WYDI02038928.1:0-50126 GCA_009867235.2 Psittacus erithacus | reverse complement strand
ACCCATTCCAGTGCCTCACCACCCTCACAGTAAAGAACTTCTTCCTTATATCCAGTCTAAACTTCCCCTGTTTAAATCCATTATCCTTTGTCCTATCACTACAGTCCCTAATGAAGAGTCCCTCTCCAGTCCTTGTGGGCCCCCTCCAGGTACTGGAAAGCTGCTGTGAAGTCTCCACAGAGCTCCTCTTCTCCAGGCTGAACAGCCCCAGCCTTCTCAGCCTGTCTTCATAGGGGAGGTCCTTCACAAGACAAAAATCCAGTTGTTCTGCCAGGGTGGGTTAACTGTCTTCAGCTGTTGTTCCTGCTGTTTGCTTTTTAAATGCATGAAGATTCTTTTCCTCTTAGATTCCTCAGAAATATAAATAATCCATTTTTAAGTTTTTGCTAATATTTTTTCCTACAAGAATTCATGGAGAACACACTGCATTATTGTTAATTTAAACTTGTTTCCTTTGAGCAGGATGTGATGGTTGCTGGTGGAATGGAGAGCATGTCTAATGTTCCTTATACAATGAGCAGAGGATCAACGCCTTACGGAGGAGTAAAGCTGGAAGACCTGATAGTAAAAGATGGGCTGACAGATGCTTATAACCATATCCATATGGTAAATATTCCTGTATACTACTGAAGTATCAACTGTAGACCTGGTGCAGCTTTAAAGAGCTTGTTTATGATCATTATGAAACTGCTTCATTTAGCCAACCTAGAAATGAAGAATAACTTTATCAGAGAAGGAAAAAGTCTTCCATATCCAGGCTTCCGGTTGGAACTGTAATGGAGGGATATACAGAAGACACTGTGCGTTAATATTCATTTGTCCCTGATTGAAGTCTGAATAGGCTAGAGCAGGGATTAAACCAGAAATAATCTGCTACTGATATATAGCTGTTGCTCTGTCTTTGGGAGACAGCAGTAAAGTTGCTTGGTGTCTTTGAGGGTATCTACTCGGTACAGTTCAGGAGGTTCTCATATTTTTTCCCCTTCCCCAATGTACATATCTCATATTTTCTGTTGGAAGGTTTGAGTTGGCTGATAAGCTTATTCATCATATGGCAGCAACTGCAAGCTTAGGCTGGGTTTGGGAAACAATTGATATGAAGGTAGTGAAGAACAAGCACTAGGGAAGAACAGTTTGAAAAGAGAATGACTACTTTGTTTATGAGTATTTCTGACCTTTGCCTGTGGTAATTCACAACTGTGCGACATTACTGACTGCTTCGTTAGTGTTTTTGCTGGTGTACAGGAAAACATGTCTTAGAGAATATTCTGCTGTGATCCATACATTTGATACAGGCCTCACTGCTGCTGTGTGGGATTGCATTTGTTTTGCAGTATAGGGTACTCTGGGCTGTTGGTTGAAATCCATTCCCGCATTTCAGCTAAAATAGGTTTTGATTGTGAGGATTTCTATAGGAATGTAAGTAGTAGCTTTGCTGGATCCTGTATGTGGGGAGAGACTCTAGGAGTTGGTTTTAATACAGAGTTTTAACAGGCTGGGGCAATACTTCAGAACCTTTTGTCTTTATAGTAGCTGCAAGTTGCTCAGAATGTGTTAACAGTCTGTGTGGGAATATCCAGGAGGGCCCACCCAGTGGCATTAGGAACTGACTCTGGTCTGTGCTTTGGCAATAGACTAAGCTGTTGGTGCCACGGGGACTTAAAGTTCTTGAATAACTGCATAGAAGTGAACTTGTTTGTTTGAGGAATGTGATACTAAAGGGCTTTGTCTCGATTCATTGAGTTTTCTACAGAAATTAAAGGTGGAACCTTTAAAATCTGTTAAAGAACAAATCCTTCAGGTTGACTGAATGAGTACCTTTCTTTTTTTGTCACCAGGTATTTAGGCAGGATTGGTGATGAATAATGATTGTAAATTATCATTGTGCTTGACCTGTACATAACATAGATTGGTTCATTCTACTAACTTCATTCCAGTTAGTTGCCAAAAGGTATATACATACTTCTATTTGTACAGTTTTTAGAGTATGAGACCCTGAAGGCTGAGCAAGCCCTGTGTGCTGAGCTGTTCTCTTAACCTTTGGAATAGGCAAGCTAATACTGGAATGAAAACACCAGTAAGATGATGTAAACAGGCTGTTCTGCGGCTGAACAAAGATCTTCAGTCTCTGAAGATGTCAGCCCCATGCACTTTACAACTCACTTTGCATGCAGTTTTTTAACTTAAAAAAAAAGGGATGGTTTCTTCATGGAACCAAATTTAATAATCTGGATCCAGAAAGCATTTGCTAAATCTGAAGATGTATTCCAAACCCAAAAGTTACTGTTTGATTGTAAGTTAGAAGTGGACACCAGGTACTAGTCCCATTCAGTTCTGGAAATCTGCTGGTTGAGTTTTTCAGTTACATTTCTACTTCCCCTCTCCAGAAACACCAAACCTAATGTGCCTGGTTTTCTCCAAGGGCAACTGTGCTGAGAACACTGCAAAGAAGCTCACCATTTCACGAGAGGAACAGGACTCTTATGCCATAGGCTCCTACACCAAAAGCAAAACCGCCTGGGATTCGGGAATACTGAAAAATGAAATTGTTCCTGTCACTGTTTCAAAAAAAGGTACCATGGGAAGGTGTGATAAATGAATTGTGTCTCTCATGAAAGGCTGTAACATTGTGTTCAGTGCAAATTGTGGTGTTTAGATGTGCACATCCCAGGAAGACTGATTTTGGATTAGCTAAGAGTTCTCTGTTATGCAGGTGTTCTGGTGAGCTGCAGGCAGTGTCATCTGGTTTTGGTTTCTTTAATGTTCTTTAGTGTTACATGCCATAACTTCTTCCTCTTTTATGTGAGTGGAACACTGGCTATTGAATATAGCTAATATGGCTTGAGGACATCTGAGGTTTAATTTCCATTGTAATTATCATAAGGATGTGTTCCTTGTCCCTTTCATTCAGCCATCAGGAATTATAAATGGATTTGCTATGAATAAATTGGATTAAGGAATAATTTTTTTTGCTTTCTGTTTTTGACATGTTTACATGTGTTTACATTTTTTTAACTGAAATAGGTTGTTTAAATAAGGCAGCATTTAATCAAAGTACTGTGTCGGAATGTCTTAAGAATGGATTGTTCTGTAAAATACTGAACCAAATCTGAATTTCAGGAAAGCCAGATGTAGAAGTAAATGAAGATGAAGAATACAAACGTGTTGATTTCAGTAAAGTTCCAAAGCTGAAAGCTGTCTTCCAAAAAGAAAATGGTAAATATGGTTAAATTAACTGCTTAATTCCTTACTGAGTGCAAGGATTCTTTTTTACAGTGGAGAGTCCAGACCACAGGCTTGGATGCCCAACAGTAAGTAGCCCATTAGCCTTCAAATGTCTCAGATAACCAGCTGATGCTTCACAACAGCGTCACCTAGTTTGGATTAAAAGGAGGTTAGAGAGCTTTAAACCAGTGACAGCCTCTGTTTTGGACATTCACTGTAACATGACTGGAACAGATTGGTTTCTATGTAGCTATTGCCTTCCTCTCTAGAGGGTATAAGCTCTTGTTTCAGTGGGAGCTGGAGTGCCTGTACAGGTTTCACAGAACGGTTTGTGTTAGAAGGGACCTTAAAGCTCATCCGGTTCCAACCTCCTGCCACGGGCAGGGACACCTTCCTCTAGACCAGAAGTTTCTTTCAAATGGTAGCTCCAAGCCCGTGTCCAACCTGGCCTTGAACGCTGCCAGGGATTGGGCAGCCACAGCTTCTCTGCGCAGCCTGTGCCAGTGCCTCACCACCCTCATAGTGAAGAATTTCTTCCTAATATCTAATCTAAAACTACCCTTTTTCAGGTTAAAGCCATTCTGTCTTGTCCTGTCACTACAGGCCCTTGTGAAAGTTCCTCTCCAGATTTCTTGTAGACCCCTTTTAGATACTGGAAGACTGTTATAAATTCTCTCTGGAGCCTTTTCATCTCCAGGCTGAACAGGCCCAAGTCGCTCAGCCTGTCTCTATAGGAGAGGTGCTCCAGCCCTCAGAGCATCTTCACAGCCCTTCTCTGGACCACTACCAGTTGCCTGGTACTTCTCTGGATCTGTACGCAATCAATCTTTCTGGCCAAATCAAACTTGCCACTTGTTCACAACCATTTTTGAGTTATGTTAATTCAGTGTTAATGGGAGTAATGCAGCCCACATGGAAGGGATGATCCAAACCACCACCCACATAAAGATACAAATAGATGTAATTTACTTGTTTAATCAATTCCAAAAAAACAAACAAAACAACACTCATTTTTAGTCAACTCAGTGTAACAGGTATCACCATATTGTCAAGAGCTTGTATTTAAGGGCCTAAGGTTACAAAAATTGTTAACAAAATATATGTAAGTTGTATTTCACTCTCTCCTCAGTTTAAACACTGCTTTACCTGTTCCAGGAACAGTTACAGCTGCCAATGCCAGTACTCTGAATGATGGAGCAGCTGCTTTGGTGCTGATGACTACAGAGGCAGCCAAGAGACTGAATGTCAAACCACTGGCACGGGTAGTAGGTAAGAGTGTTCTTTTCCTGTCTTTGAGCACAGTCCTGGAAACAACTCCCATAGTTTACTGTCTGACTGGGAGTCCTGCTCAAATGGTTACCTGATGTCCCTGCAACAGAACAGGTGAGCCCTTGAGCATGATGGCTGCATCTTCTCGCTACAGCTCTGGCAATCTCAATTGTTGTACCAGCAGCTGTTGACCATAAACAGAATTTTCTATATGGAATAACATTAAAAATCTGAAAATGTTATTATGTGGCTCACTCAAGGTACTAAACTTCAGCTGTATCTATTTTTGGGACCATTCTATTCAGAATTTTTCTATCTATCTTAGCTGGGTTTGCTGCTTGCACGAGTGAAAATCATGTATGGTAAAAACCAAAGGTCTTGAAACAGCTTTTGCCATTTTTCCAGCTTTTGCAGATGCTGCTGTTGATCCTATTGACTTCCCCATTGCACCTGCATATGCAGTTCCCAAGGTAGGAATAAAACTGAGGGGTTTCTGAAACCCAGCAGACTTCCTTAGCACTGATCCTTGGCTCATCTCTCAGCGGATCTTCCTCTAATTAGGACTGAAATTATTACAACATAAATACAAAGAACACCTTTTTCAGAGGCTCATTTTATCACTCTCTACAGCTACCTGAAAGTACTTCGTAGGGTGGTGGGGGTCAGTCTTTTCTCCCAAGTAACAAGTGCTAGGACAAGAGGAAATGGCCTCAAGCTGCACCAGGGGAGATTTAAATTGGATGTTAGGAAAAATTCCTCACAGAAGGGTGCTCAGGCATTGGAACAGGCTGCCCCAGGCAGTGGTGGAATCACCATCCCTGGAAGTGTTCACAACCCATGTAGATGAGGCCCTCAGTGACATGGTTTAGTGGTGGACTTCGCAGTGCAGGGGTAAAGGTTACTTGATCTTAAAGGTCTTTTCCAGGTACTCTGGATTCTGTGACTATCTGATTGATTGGTTGATTCTTGATTCTATGATTCTGTGATTGTTTTATAGTGCTTTCACCAACTTCGGGTTTATTTTATGCTTTTGAAGCTTTGCAGCTACCATGGCTAAAAAGACAAACACAGTTACGCAAGTACAGCCAAGTTCAAAAAGGAACTGCAGACAAGTGTGTGGTCTGAGGCAACACTGCACCAGTTTAGATACACTTTCTGTACCAGTGGTCTTGGTGTCTATGTGTGATGAAAACATATTCTTAACATAAGGTACTCCCCATTTCTTTTGTGAAAGCTCAAGTTTGTGCTTCAGTCTCTGTTTTGCTTTCTCCCATCTGGCAAAGAGGTTCCAAAATGTGAACTTGAATCAGACTATGGGCAGCCTGAGTCACCAACTTCAAAACTGACCTAGTTACTTCTGTAATTACCTTTCCAATCTTTTCATCAGAGTAATTATTTCTGTTGTTCTAGATTCTGAGTGAGACAGGCCTGAAAAAGGAAGACATTGCAATGTGGGAAATCAACGAAGCATTCAGTGTTGTGGTGCTGGCCAATATTAAAATGCTGGGTATTGATCCACAAAAAGTAAACATGAATGGAGGTGCTGTCTCTCTTGGACATCCTATAGGGTAAGAAGAGTAGCACTGGCTGGTTTTCTACAGAGAGGCACTGTTTTCTAGCCATACTGCTGACACACCTTCATTTTCAAGTGTAATAGAAGCAGGAAGGGAAACAGAAATTGGCTATCAAGTACATAGTGACTTACCTCAGGCATTGAGTTTCAGAGTACCTTGGAAAGAGCACAAGCCCATTTTTCTCTTCACAGTTATCACCTGCTTTTACAAGGAGCTTTCTTGTTACCACAGCTGTGTGGATTTATGAAGTATTAAAACCAAATCACCATTAACATGACAGAATAAACCACCAAGTAGTTAATCAAATTTACAGGTAAACTTCTGAAAATAGTGAAGGATATGGGTACAGGGACTTGTATTTTTCTTACCTGAGCACAGTGAAATTCCAGGTCTTGCCGATGCATTTTTGGCAGTGATCCAAGCAGCTGGGGCAGCGGACCGGGTGGTCTGGGGGATGTTGGTGGGTTATTTGAGGTTGCATCCTCTGGTTAGAGGAGTCACATCACCTGCTGTGTCCTCACCAGTTGTAACATACTTATGACTTGACTTTATCCCATTAGTCCTCCCTAAGAGTGCTCCACTATCGAGGTCTGTAAGGAAACCTCTAACTAAATATAGGTATGAAGTAACTGTGTTGTACACCAGGAACAAGCAGGAGTACTTCATGGTTCATAAAATGCTCTGGCCGCAGCCTAATCCTGCAAGACATACTGACACCTCCTCTGCAATATCAGCTTCTGAGAGAGGAATATGTTTTTGGGTTTTTTGTCTTAAAAGCTAATTGTGTCAGTCTAATGACACAATTTAAATGTCTGATTTTGTACATTAGGGGGATCAAAATAGGACACTGCAGTGTATCAAGCAAATAAGAAACTGATGTTAATTATTACTATCAATTGGTTTTTGTGGTACATTCATTACTTTCCTTGAAAGAGCTTTGCTACCTATAGAGCTACTTCATAACATATGGTGGTTTCCTTTTCCAGAAGAAACTTTAGATAAACACAGGGTTTTTGTTTGTGTATGTGTAACAATCCTTCTGGTACAGCTTGAGAAAAATAACCACTGTTGCATCTGAATGGAGGTGAAAGGGGTTTTGTGTATTTTTCCCCGCCAGTGCATCACTTCTATGTTCTGCCAACTGTCTTGCAGGGGTCAAATTAAGAATTTCCTTTAAATTAAGCTATATACATTTTTTTTCTTTTATTTAGAATGTCTGGAGCCAGAATCGTTGTTCACATGGCCCATGCACTGAAACAAGGACAATATGGCCTTGCAGGAATTTGCAATGGCGGAGGAGGTGCTTCTGCAATTCTGATACAGAAGCTGTAGGCACAACCAGTCAGAATCAAAGCTGTAAATGCTCTCGGATCAAAGCATGAATGGTACCTGTTACATCTTACTCATAAATAAGTGGATGAATTCCATAACTGCTACCCTAAAATTTCTTAAGCTATCACTGATACAGACAACTGAGCTTTTACACTGAGTTAAAGTAATAAGTTTTTATACAGTCCAAAAAATGTCCAATTATGATAATGTCTTGAGACCTGATAATAAAGAGTGTTTGTTAACTGTGGCTCCCTGTCACTGACGTATGGTTTCTCAAGTGCCGCTGAAAAGGAACACGGTAACTCATTTTGTGCTGTTACGGCTTTTTGCAGTTGTGCTGCTTGATTTTTTTAACTACTGAGTGATTCTCATGGAAAAAGTAACTTTACTCAAGGGCTGGGTTTCTACTGCTATGTACCTTGAAGCCAGGTCAAAGAGCCCTGCTGTAACACTCACTGCCCTGGGGGGCAGCAGCAAAGCAAAGTAGGAGAGACAGTGTTGCAAATTACACATTCAAGTACTAATATGGCCTCAAGATGCTAGTGCTCCATATTTGTTTGTATAAGCCCCTGTGATGTCAGTTCTCTCAGCTGTTTTCAAATGGAGGCAGACTGGGACCAGAAGAGTACAGTTGCCCTTACTGCTGCTTCCCTAGCCACTCCCCAGCATCTGCTGCACTCCTGACTCCAGAGATGAGTTAAGTGTTTGTATTGCAGGTGTGGGGAGACAGAGGAAAATACAGTCCTGGAATATATTGTGTTCAAGAGGTCATTGACAATTCATGCAGTTTCCTCAGCTGGCTTTTTACCAGAGGGCAAAACTTGACTATTGCCCCAGTAGAAAGCCCTATTTCCCCTCACCTTTTCTTCAAGAGATAAACATCAAACACTTCAAAGTTTCTTAGCTGGGATTTAGGAAGGCTGCTTTCATAATTTTCACATGGATTTCAACAGGAAGTCATCTTCACCCATTTACATTTTCCTCCATGAAATAGGGGAATAAATATGTTGACTAGGATATAGTGGGATCTGTTTTTTCCAGGAAGGAATGTATATGTGTGGAGGGAGCAGATGAACAGTGGGGTTTAAATGCTTCATGACAAGAAGACACCTTCATTTATGCTCTGACACCTGCTCTGCTAAAATTCTTTGCCCTGTGATAGCACCTTGGAACTGAAGATATTTTTTTCAGTTGAAGGCGAAAGTGAAGTGAAAACGCACTGTAGTATCACTAGTTTACCTGAACTGAAAAATACTGTGGTGGATAGCAGCTGTCCCATGCACGAGCTATGCATGAACTAGCAAATCTATTTGCAAACATCACCTACCAACTGGCAGAAAACTATTAAGCATTTTTTATGCTTAAGACAGTTTTCTTTGCTCACTTGCCTGAGCCTCTCTGACAGTTGCTGTTAGACCACAGTGGTTAATAGTGAACTCTTTAAACATGACCAATCAACATGACTCATCTACAGAGCCTCCTTAGAGCTGCTTCGTGGATCTACAAAGTATTAAGCAACACACAACACTGTTATTAAACCAAAAATATTTATTCAAGCTGTAAATGCTATGCAGTATTCAGTTATTGGATGGGTTTAATATAAACATCTACTGCATAATATTGGTTCCTTAGGAATCCTTGTATACTATCTGGACCATTGCCCTGTCGCTGTACAGATCTCTTACAAGAAAACTTGCAACTTTTTAAGACCTCAACAATTTGAGAACAAAGGAGGAAATTCCAGTAAAGAAAATCCTGCAGTACTGGAGCAAGGCTTAGTGTGGTAATTTTCACCCATGCTAATTACTAAAATGTAGGCTGGGCTTCTCCTGGGCCTGTTTGGAAAAAAGTTTGTAGAAAAATTCTACATTAAACAGAAAGATTAGCTGCCAATTCTTCCATGTCTGGCTAAAAGCAGAAGGGGGGGGTAACAAACGCTCACTCACCAGTACAAATGACAGTTAAACCAACTGATTTTTGCCACAGAACACCCCAAAATGCTTATTTGGCTGTTGCAACAGGTTCAGTATTCATACACTGGGGTAGGCACAGGGTAGTTAACCCAACAGCACAGCACACTGTCTGGAAACAGCTTCTGCACTCAACTGCCACCACTGCAAACAGAGGCTCATCCAAATGAAAGCTTTACCTGGATAACTGGCTGGGAAGAGCTTCATTAGATGAGAAGTATGTTTGGAGGTTTTACTGGCCTTATGTTTAGCTACTGGCATTTTTGTTAACTCATTCAAAGCCTTACAGCACGGGTTTGACAGTTAGGAGAGAGAGAGAGGGTTAGTACAAGCCAGTTTCACCCAAAGATTAAGTCCCTTTTGGATTCAATGAGACAATGGGAAGCGGCCCATGTCTCAAAACAGTGAACAGTGTTTGTAAACACCGCCTTTCCCAAACTGGCTAGGCGGTTTGGATGGGGAAGTAGAGAATGCAGCAGAACACAGACAACGTGGTGTAACAGGAAACATACAACTTTTCTTACAGTACATTTATACAAATTTACAACTTTGCAAATTAAATGGCTCTATAATTACGCAAGTGCTTTTTCAGAAATAAACACAGGCCAACTCAATGATATTTACACTTAGCAACCTGCTTCAGGAACAGCATGATTTTGCTATAAAGTGAAACTCCAGTGCACTGAAAGTGCAACTCACCCTTTAGAATTAACTTCTCATGCAAAACCTCAGCAAACACCACCTAGCTTTGAACAGTCACAGCTCAGCTTCTTTATTTTTTCACTCATCATAATGCAAAGACAACAAGAACTTGTCCACATCCATGCCTGCTGGGAAAGAATTCGGTAGCTTCTTTTTCTGTAGGAGAGGAAGAGAACAGCTAGGTTAAGTACTGAGAGCCTGGGGCTACTGAAGAAGCATCCCTTTCTTCCTCAGCCTTCCATCCCTGCTGTAGACATAAGTGCACCATGCTCACCCAGAACAGACAAGGGAATGGCTGTATGCTGTCGGGTTAAAGGACAGGAGTAGCTGCATGCTCTGGTCCAGCAGGAGCCAATCTAGGCTTCAGGAGGGCAGGGCCTCTGGCTCATCATGTACACAGGAGTAAGTCACTGTTTCTCAGTGTTTCAGGAGTATGCCCTAAGCCCAGTGAGTTACAAAGCTGTAACATGTTTTCTTTTGGATTCTTTGCATATATCACTTTTTCTCAACTCATCTTTGCTATCTGCCATTAAATCCTCAAGTCAAAGGCAGGGTGCTATGGACTGCAGGGACTGGGAATACACAATGTGGATTCCTCGTCCTGATGGTAAATGGGGATGCAAGAATGGCTTGAATTCTAGCAAGGCCTCGTTTGAGTTTGTCCTATTTCCTATACTCCACCTGGAAACATAGTTTGAAGTTAAGAATTTAGAAACTCATGTAAGGGAAATAATTACACTTCCATAGGTATGTGCAGTGTCAGTAGGCGTTTACTTGTGGTTATCTGAAGACTGTCATAGAATCACAGAATGGTTTTGGTTGGAAGGACCTTAAAGATCACCTACTTCCAACCCCCAGCCACAGGCAGGGACACCTTTCACTAGACCAGGCTGCTCAAGAGGGGCTTGAACACTGGCCCTGAACACTGCCAGGGATGGGACAGCCACACCTTCTCTGGGCAACTTGTTTCAGTGTCTCACCATTCTGACAGTAGCAAACTTCTCAATACTTTACCAAAATCTCCCCTCTTTCAGTTTAAATCCATTCCCCCTTGTCCTGTCACTATATGCCCTTCTAAAAAGGCCTTCTCCAGACTTCTTGTAGGCCCCTTTAGGCACTGGAAGCTGCTCTAAGGTCTCCCTGGAGCCTTCTCTTCTCCAGGTTGAACAAGCCCAACTCTCTCAGACTGTCTCAATAGGAAAGGTGCTCCAGCCCTCAGATAGTCTTTGTGGCCTCCTCTGGACTCACTCAAACAGGTCCACATCCCTCTTGTATTTGGGCTATACCAATCTTAAGAAAACTGTTAGTTCAGAATAGGCTGAAGAGGCAAAGTTAGTAAATCTGACAAATATAACTAGAGTATCTGGGATTTGGACTAGCACCTCTGAACCATCTCTTTATAAATATCTATACAGATAACTAATGTATGTTTAGAATTAAGAAGTAAATGCCAGCACTTGCCTTTATTTTCTTCTTCTTTGATGGTGTCGGAGAGCTTTGAAGGTCTTTCCTAGTTGCAGAACGAGAATTTCTTTCACCCTCATTCAAGTCCTCCAGTTTTCTTTTCTTTACTGCACTCCTTACAGACCGGAACTGCTGGGTGTTATCCTTCAGGGGCGTTGCAGTGCTAGTCCTAGCAATGGCTGCCCGGGACAGGATCATAAGCGTGTGAGCAGCCATGCTGACACTATTCTCACTGCCTGTTTCACTGGCTGGGCTGCAGGCAGGCAGGTCTGGTGTAGCAGGAGGCACCATGATTCTAGGGGTAGTGCTGTCCTCATTGAAGCGCCGACACATCGGTGTCCGCACACTGTCTGTAGTATCATCTGTGTGCCTGTCCCCAACCCCAGATGGTGTACGGGGGACGGGCAATTCTCCATTCTCAACTGTTTTACTAGTGGGGCTGTGCCACTGAATGTCTTGCAGCATTTCCACACACTGCTTAGTGAAAGGGCTTGACAGGCAAAGGCCTTGGCTGGAAACTTTAGCTGGTTCTCGCTTTGGTTCCTTCAAAGACAAAGAAACAGACACTGAGGATTTGCCATTCCCACTTGACAGCGACCCTTGCTTTTTGTTCAGCTCCGGCACTGACGCAACTGTCTTCTCACTCCACAAGCTAACACTCTGTTGGCCATTTGAGAGTTTGGCAGTGTCCTGGCTCTTCTGTTTTTCATCAGTATCCCTTCGTAATTCATTTTCTTTATTTGCTGTAGTCTTGTGGAAGGGATCTAATGGAAGCCCTGCAGCCGCCGCCTTTCGCTCAGGTTGCAGCTCCTTTGCAGATGCACTTCTGTTGCTACCAGCTTCTGGCTTACAGAGAATTCTCGGCAATGTTTTATCTTTCTCTCTCTTTGCCACCTGTGCCTTAGCAGAGGACGACGCAGAGTCAACAGCAAATACAGTATTTTCATTTCTTTCTTTCTGGGATAAACATTTAGTAGTCTGAATTTGGGAGTTTCCTCCTGGAGCAGGTAGGACGTTATCAAAGCAAAGCACTCTCCTGTGGCTTTCACTTTGTCTTGAACTTGAGCTTGTGCTTTCTACTGGTGCAACAGGTAAGTTCTCCTCTACCTTCCTTCCTAGCTCTGCAGTGATAAGCTTGTCTGAGTTTCCAGTCCTGAAAATGAGATGAAAACACTTCAGCAACATACTTGTTATTACTAGTCAAGTCCGTTTCATCTGGCTGGAAGTGCTCACCTGCCCCTCAAAACACCTGCTTGAAGCTCTCACTATTCTCTAAATGTATTTTATCAAAACACAAACACCAGGAGTAAGTGATGACGACTGCAGAAAGCTCAGAGAAGGCCAAAAAAGATGACAAGAAAAGTATGAAATAGAGCCTGTACAAAGAACAAGTAGATAGACTGGGGCTCTTCAGCCTGGAAAGAGAGATGACTGAGAGGAAATTCACCAGAACTCTGGGAAAAAGCCAAATGAAAGGAAACTACTATAACTTCCAGTGGAAGAACCAGGAACATCAAGTAATAGTACCAGGTTCAAACCAAAACAAGGAGGCTTCAACAGTGAATGTAATTAATCCCAGGAACATTTTACCCTGGGGTATTTGTGGATGCTGGTAGTTCACTTGAGTTCAAAACGGAAACTGAGTGCATTCATGACAAGACAGTCCATCCCAGAGTACTGGTTGTGGCTCTGGAAGCCCTTGGAGCTGAAGCTGCCAAGAGGCTGCCAGAATACGCTGGGCAATATCATCATACGCACGCCTTGTACTCTCCCCTATGCATTGCTGTAGGTAAGAGGACACAGAGCAAGACACCAAGTTTTCAACGGGGATCTGGGCAAGAGCACACAAACTCCCTCAGGCTGGGTCTGCACCTGACAACCAGCCACATGAGTGTGAAAAAGCCACCACTGTGCTGTAGTGATGTCAAGATAAGGACGTTACTGCTCTGTCAGCTCATATCACTATTACGTCTGTGCCCTCTTCCTGCTTACACTGTGTTTCCAAGAAAAGCCTCTTCATACTCATCCCTGCTGGTAAGATAAGCCTGTGCAGATAAGCCTTTATGGTTTGCAAGAGGAAACAGCAAATTAACTTTGGGATGGTAACTCTGGTACCTTTAGGGCAGTAAAGAAAGTACAGGTGGGGACAGTTTGTTCTACTCCTGTGAAATTTGAGATGGGGCAGAAAGCATAGAGAGTAGAAATGAGAAATGACATCTCTTTATAGGGAATATTTTGTTCTCTTTGCTCTGCAAAACACGTCTGGAGACTGACTACAATTAACAGAAAGCTGAATTATCAAAGTGATATTATCCAAAATCTTGCTTGCGTGGCTTTTTAAAAATCACTAGTTTTTCCAGGCACATACACTGTATACATTGAGATACATTTTTTTAATAAGCTGACTTTATTGTTCCTGCTTTTTTCACTTTCCCAACATTTTAACTGAGTTCTGAATAGGCAGATTTTCTAAAAGTATGTTTTATTTTTAAACAATAAAAAGATGTTTCACCTCTAATATTTAAACTGAACTTCTTATCTTTTCCTACACTACTGCTCATTCCAACATTCTTGTTTCTGAAGTACATTAACAAGGAGAGTTATTACTGAAGCCTTGCCTTCTCTTCTCTCACTTGCCTAACAGAAAACGAGTACCTATCTCAATTAGCATTTAAGTGATATTCATCACTTATAAAGTTAGCATGCTGTTCTCCTCACCATCTTCCCTTTGGCTTTTCACTTTAAAGGACCAAACAGTGCTCTAATCTGCACAGCCAGAACACACAGCTGCAGAACCGAATCTAACAAGCTCTATGGGGTTTGGGCCAGAGAGCAGTAAAGGCAACGATGCTGTACTACAAAACCATGGGCAATACTCATCTGAAAAGTGGAAAAAAAGAAAGATTTTAGTAATGAAAATCTCCCAGTAAAGGTAACAGGCAATTGCTCCTTGCTTGCACTCCCCTCAAACAATTTTTATTTGACAATTGAGATAGGAAAAGTAAACATAAAGCCATGCAGAATTAGCCTAGGAACAGCACCACCAGAATTCTAGCACGTGCTGCATCAGTACTAGCATACATCTGTACCAGTGCTCCTAGCAGACAGAGAGGAGAAATAAAAGGGGTGCTTGGGCCATTGTTAATAAAAGCTGCTCTCCTCTCCACCAATACTGTTCAAAGCAATTCATGGCAGGAAGAAGAAAGCAGGTTTGAATAGCTGGCTCTACTGACCTTTGTGTTCGAGAACTTGCATGGTTCAAAGGCTCAGCTACACTTGGTACCAGTTTTCCTGGAACAGATGAAGTGTTAATAAACCACAATATGCCAAGGAAATCATCTCACAGCGAGTACAATGACATTTCACATGACAGAGAACCAATAAAGAAAAACCCAGGACAGAACTCTGCCATTTTCTTGTAATTTTCAAGTTTACAGATTAATAGATTAGCAAAGGTCACCAACTAAAGACAGACAAGAAGCTTGCTGCCTACACCTAGCAGGTAGGCCTGGTAAGGCAAAACCCAGGACACAAACATATGGCAGGGATTTCCAAGTGGGAAATAATTGTAGGGAACTTTCAGTTATCTATCAGCAAAGCACAATGCAGAACTAACTATACAACTCCAGCTTTTTTCTTTATTTGCAGCTTCGTTCTATTTTATGTGTAAGCCTTCTCTGTTTCAAAAAGCTAGACAGGCTAAAGCATCAATTGTCCTTACAACTTGATTTATTTTCCATTTTAAATTATTTTTCTTTACCCCCTCCCAACACTGAGAAATAAATGGAACTCCAGTCTTGTTTCAATTTCCTTTTTAAAGAAGCAAGATGTCAATGAAATGAATATACACAAGCACAAAATATACACAAGCACCTGAAATGGCAAAGCGAAAACAGATAGCAGAGTGCATATGCATCCCTTCTATTAAATGTTTTCCTTAATAAATTTTTAGAATTGCTGACTCTTCCAGTAACTTCTTTGTTACTATGTGGCTTGGTTTCAATGGCAGCAGTAAACAGTACTTACAACCAACAAGATGAAAAATAATCAGAAATATAAAGAAAATTAAACTTTCAAAACTGCATTAGAGCCTTGAAACATTACGTTGCAAAATAAGCTTGATCCCAAACTGGAATTACTTTATATGCTGGGAGTTCTTTGTAAACTGAGCAGATGCAGTCACTAACTGCAGGTACACACCTCTTGCAAAGCATCCCAGCAGTCACCTGGCAGAGCAGCAGTGATATGCATAAAACTTTATTCCTCAGAACTGACATGTCTTTAGAGCCCCAACTTTTCTTGCACCCTTCTCAAGAAGGCAAGGCAGGTACCTGTATTAGTCTTGTTTCTTGCTCCAGGAATCTTTTGCGATTTGGGAGGGATGGGTAGTTTTGGGACACTTCTGTTGCACACTGTATTAGCCACAGGCATATGTAGAACCTTCAAGAATCAAAATATTCCATTATAATTTATCAAGATTTCAGATCAGCTCAGCTTTAATTCTGAAAAGTTCTGTGATGTGCTACCTGGCGGGCAGGTGCCGAGAACGTATTTCCATTTTGTCCTACTACAGAGAGAGGTATCATTCCCACCATTCCTTGCAAAACAGGCTGCACTGGAGATGCAATTATAATGGCAGAACCTAAAAGATATCAAAGTGTTACAACTGTACAGAAACAAAGAACACTTTAGTGAAAAGTTCAAAACAGGTGTTCTTAAAACAATGCACGCTTGAACCTGTGGCAAGAAAAGCTCTGGCTTTTTAGTAAACCTTCACTGTCCTTACTATACATTACTACTAGAAAAACTAGAGAACATTATATTGAACTCTTCCATTAAAGCCTGTTTTCCTCTTTAAGAAATGGTTCAAAATGAAGCTTAAAGTATGACAAACCCATGTTTAGGCTTGAACTTTGAATTGGTTTATAACAAACAGTAACACCAAAAGCTCATTTTGCTGCTTCATAAAAACAAACAACTATTTGCCTCCTGCCCTCTACAATTACGATGCTTAGAAGTCATTACCAGAATTATGTTTCTTTCTTCCAGTGTACCCATAACACCCTCCCCTTACAAGCAGACAACAAGCTGGGAAAGGCTAGCTTTGTCCCTATGTATCCACGATCCATCATGGATATTACTGGCTGGTAGGAGGTGTTAAACATAGTACACAAAGTTTAGTTAATTAGTGGGTTTGAGATTAATTACTGAAAAAAAAAAAAAGCATAATAAGAATAATTTGGAATACTGAAGACAAAGTTCCCTATTTAACTATTTAAATTGCTGTTAAAATAGTTGTTTTCAAACAGTTATTCTAACAGGTTGTTAGTGTCTGGCGGCCAGACATACAGGAATTGTAAAACAGGAAAACTATTATTTATTATTTATATTTATATATTAAATATATGTTTAAATAATAAATACACATATTTATTATTTAGCACATTCATTGAAAAGTGGAAGAAAAATTCCAAAAGTGAACAGAAAATTTATTCCACATTATTCTTCACTTAAATAAGCACTACCAGAAAAACTATCTCACGCAGAAGAAAAAGCAAACTTGTGTTTCTCTCTCTGTGTTAAGAAAAGAAGGTAATAGCTGCTTGAAGGAATCCCCATGACAGAAAATGCCTCTCAGTGCTCCAAGGTCTTGCACATACTGTTGCTGTGGCCTCTGAGCACAACCAAATCACTACACGCAGAAATTCAAAGATAAGTGTAACAAGTTTTTAGTTTTGGAAAGAAATCTAAATGTGTAATCACAGCTGGCTTATAGTTCGGTTTCACATCTCAAAAAGCACTGATTTTTTTTATTGCTGTAGTAATAAAAATGTTTGTACTAGGACAGATTTTACATTATGGAAAGAAATAATGTTATACTTCCAGAACATACCATCTAAATGTAGGAGAGGTTCTTGGAAACCAGAACAAAACAAAACAAGCCAGTAATTTTGGAAAGATCATCTGTATCTAGCCAGTTATCAAAGCTAAATATGGATACCTGTAACACAGCATTCTATGTGTAACAGGAAACTTATTAAAACAAACCAACCAAACAAAAATTGTTTATTTAGCCAAAACAACAAAATCTTTTCTTGTATAAGCCAAAATATGATTCCTAAATTTATCACTGCTAAAATGATATCATGTAAGCTTCTGAAATACAAGGCTATGACTTTCAAAGCAGCCTGGTCAATGACTCTTCATAGTTTTTATTTCATTTTTAGTAGCAACTACTACACTCAAAAGCTACGTAACTCCTGGATAGTTTCAAGGCGCAGATACAGCAGTGTTCAAAACAATGGTTTACTTTTCATGCAAAAAAGGAATAAAACCACTACAAAACCACCACATTTTCAGTCATTTTCTAACAATGAGGTTACCTTGCGCGAAGTTTGGGGAGACAGCCTGGTTTGCTGCAAACGTACTGCTGGATCTAGGAGGAGTCCGTAACTGTTGTACTGCTGGAGCTTGGGCAGCAAGTGGCATGGAATTGCCAGGCAATACAACTACATTTGATGGTGTCACTGCTGTGCCCAAGGCAGCTGGATCAGTCACACAGGTGGCTATATAAAGGTTGTTTGAATTCCCAAAAGCTGTGCTTGTTGCTGGCATCAACTGTATAAATCCCCCTTCCTTGGAAAGGTTAGTTGTACCTGCAACTGAAAAAACAGTGCAGTCTTCATTCTGAGTGTTGACTGAGGTGACCACAGGATCCTTAGTTCTAAGCACAAGAAGATTCTGCTCTGCCAAATCTGAATCCACATTTTTTTCAGTGTCTTCTGAAGTCAGACATTTGGACAGGCCTGCAGTTTTGGCTGGCGATTTGGCTGGAGAAGACAATATTATAGTTGGCAAATTTTCTCCTGTGATGCTGGAAACAGCATTATTTAACTCCGTGTCAGATGAAATAAATGGATCATCGCTGATGATGATCTGGAGGGACATTATATTAGAAGGATCAACATCCATCGGTTGACTACTAGAAGATACACTGCTTATACTTTTGGCCTCAGTACCTGACTCATCTGTTGAGGATGCAGTTTCTGGGAGAGGAGAGTGGCATATTTCAGATGTAGTAAGGGTATTTTCAGTGGGTACTACAGAAATTTCTGTACATGTGTTATCACCAGAAGAGAAATATACATTATCAGCATCTACTTTTGTAGAAGATGAAGGTTCCTGCACTTCCCCTTGTGTTCCCTCCAAGCTTGACAGTCCTGAAGGAAAGTTTAAAGGCTTATCAAGTGTATGCTGACCACTTGAGCAAGTTTTGTTAGAGGTATCAACAACTTCAAGCTGCAACTCTGCTTTCTCAAGATCTGAAACCTTCACTGCAGCTCTTGCAGCACAGTCTGAGTGCGTACTCTGCTCCTGATGGACAGAGCTCTCCTGTAAAATACCAGGTAAGGCAGCTGTACCATTTGTTGTGTCCTGTTCCTTTCCTACATCTGCTGATGGGCTAGAAATTGAGGAATTGGTTTTTCTCAGCAGTACACTGTGGCCAGGGCTCTCATTAGAAGGGCTTTCAGTACGTGTTTTTTCAGATAGTGATGTATCCGGTGATAAGTGACATTTAGTTCCAGAATGTGTTCTGTTTTCACTGGCTGTACTTCCCTCTGCCAATGAAATCAAAGAAATCTGTGGACTACCAGAATGAACATATTCTAAATTAGGAGTACTTTGAGCACTATGACTTAAAGGTCCTTTTCCAATTTCCAGAGCTCTTTCACTTTCAGATACTAACGCAGGCAACTCCTTTTTATCAAAAGAATCTCCACAGCATTCATTGCATTTGCTATCAGAACTCTGTCTCTTGTCAGGCTCAGTCAAACCAGGCACAGAGTCAAAAGCGATTTCAAGCTCTCCAATATGTTCAGGGGTAATGGTTTTAAGTACTTCAGTCTGCTTCCTTGGTCTACAATTCCCATGCAGCTGGTCACTAGTTGTATTTTTCTTAGCTGTATCATCATCATTAATGCTGGTCTTCAAGGCACATGATGCTTCTCCTAACTGAAAACCTTTACACGATAGCGATTCTCTAGAATTATCACCTGTAAAACAAAGAATAAATTAGTTCCATAATTACAAAACAGATGATCCTTTTACAGTGTTTTAGAAGCAACTTAGTTTCATGTGAAAGTTTTTCATTGAACTGGTAAGTGGGAATAATGCTACTCATCCTTATTTTCAAGCTAAGCATAAAGTGTATCAAATGGATAGCTACATACATTAGGCAATCTGGCAAATCAGTTTGTACATAAATAGTAAGTGTACAAACAACAAGCAAATGGCTTAAGTCACTAAATCAGATTTCCAGAAGCACAAAAAGCCATCTCAGGATAAAGACTTTTTGGCTCTATTTCTCACAGGCTTTTGCTGAATAGCTGCTACTGACAGACTGTTGCTAAGAACAGGGTAGACAGACTAAATGTACCTTTTGTCCAGAGCAAGTATCTTTTTGTGTATTAATTAACCAAATACATTACAGAATAGAAAGACTAATATGGTTGGATGTCAAATATTAACGTTGTGTGTTCCACAATTAATATTGCAAAGCATATCTGTTTTGAATGAGAAAACAGATTTGCAGGTGTTTTGATTTCATTTAGGAGCTTATCAAGTACAACTTTTAAGTACACTGACGGATTACTGTTAAATTTGACAAGCTTTCTAACAGAATAGGTGTATCCATATGTTCATGCAATATACAAGTCAGATTGCATATTACCATTGAAAACAAAAAGCTTTTGAAATGTACAAGTTGTCTGAAAATATTTTCATAATGAAAGAGACTAGAAAAGATCTTAAAGGAAAAAAATAACCAAAAAACAAACCAAACTAAAACACAACAACCTACATATACCAGAGTCTCCTGTTCCTAAAGAACTTTCAAGTGTTTCCAGGTTATCCTCATCCACCAGGATCCCGTTTTCTACTCCACTCTGACCAGAAATACCAGCAGGTAAACTCTTGTTTACTTTGCTCTTTCCTATTTTAAAAAGAAAGCAGTAAGAATGATTAAATATGAACTTTACACACAAATGCGATTATTACATTTTAAATGCATGGCGATTTCATATTCAAGAAACGTAATCCTAAACTCAAAGAACTATTTGTCTATATTCATTACAAATCCAGAAATAGCACTATAAAGTCCTTACTTTTTATGCAAGGATATCCCTGATCAAACAGATGGAAAAAAATTACAACAGCACAGAAGACCAAGTATGAACTATCATCCCTTAGAGCAGAAGAGTCCAAAGCAACATCAATAAACCAATCACTGAACCAGCACAAACCCAGAATTTCAGCCACAAGAAAATGCTGTGCTTTACAGTCATGTATAAAGATAAAAATCTGATTCTGAACTAAGGGATGAAGATGCCCCACAGTCCATTCCTGTTGCAAAACAGGCTTGCTTAATTACTTTTGCTTCTTCAAGCAATACCTGGGGAAACTCATCATTCATGATGCTTTATGTTAATGGTACAATTGAGTATAATATGTCCTACCATAATCAAACAAGTCAAAGAGTGCCTGAAAAGCTGGATCGGATTCTGTCTGTTCTAGAATGTCCTGTATAGCTTCTTCTGACATATGGATTTCACCCTGAGAAAAGACAAGACATAAAGAACTGTTAGACACCTACTTCTGTAACTTAAAAGGAAAACAGACAAGAACTGTTTTCTTTTCAAATCGCTTTTAGCTCTATAACTTCTGATCAGCACTGAAACATAAAAACTCATGATGGAAATATTTCTGCCACAAATTTAACATCTGTTAAAAAAAATATTAGTGACTTAGTTTAAGAAATAAAGTCCCCCAAACATCTTCATCAGACATTACACTCTGCACATGCACACTGGAGTATTCCCTTCATAATGACCAGCACTGTTTATGAAGGACTAAATATCAGGTCACACTAGCAGCTTATGCAGATAGCATGAATGCCATGAGCCTGCACTAGCCAACCACTGGGGAAAAAAATCCCTAAATTAACCTGCATTTCTTGGTTATGCATGTATCTAGAAGACAATGCTAAGCAAAGGAAAGTTTTATTTCCTTTACCCATTACAAGTTGTAGAATATAACTTCCAACTACTTTTCTGTGGAATAGAATTGGAAGGCACAACTACGTAAGATGCTGCTCTACAGTTCCTTTTTCAAGCTGACTTGTTTGATAGCAGCCCAGGAAGAAAATTAGCAGAGCACTCAGCACATATTCTAGCATTCAAATACAAAGTTTCTCCTGACTTCCCAGATTCTGTACAGCCTTTGATTATGGTGGTTCTAAGGGTGTATATCCCATATGACACTTGATTATTTTGTCTCAGCTACTCTAACTAAACCAAGAAACTGCTTTGATTTTTTCTGCTCGGAAAAAATGGGATACAGCTTTCAGCTACGTATTTTGACAACAACTGACCTAAAAATCACCATGTGACAGAAGAATAGCTTTTAGAAAACAGGTACCTCTACTTCATAAACAGGCAACTGCCTCTACTCTCCTGCCTTTGTCATGAGTGCTATGAAGATTATACCTTCATTAAGAGCCCTTCATAACTCTGTGATTGCCAGATTGAGTGTTGCAAGAGCACAAAGGAAGAACACTAAAAGTTTAGTCTGCAGAACGTACACTTCCTCCAAAAGCAAAAATATACTAAATTTGAAGAAAAAGTATCCTCATTTAGGATTCAAAGACAATTTCTCTTGCTATACTAGACACTCCATGTTCATCTTGCAGCAAATCAGAGTATCAGATTAGACTAAACGTGTTTGGAGACTGCCAAGATATTTTAAATTCCCTCGTCTTTTATAAGGCTATTGATGAGATCCCCAGTCAGAAGCTGGTCCCCACCTACAGGTACCAAAAATCCAGTGACAAGGAGGCAGCTGGCAACTGTGGGAAGCACACTTAAATTTCAGTCTGAGGGTAATGTTAACAGCTAACCACTTCCAGAAGCAGTCCCACTCCCTTGGCTTTTAACCCTGCTGCATGCTTGTGCTGCCTTGTACAGGCACAGGAAATGAATTCAGAGTGCTAAACTGGCTCAAAACAATCCTGGTAGTTTAGCTCTTGGAACCTGCCCTCTACCAAACAAGATGAGTTAATGCCTATGCAAGGGAAGCTGTGGAACTGCCCCTGGGCAGAAGCTAGACATTAGATAGGCTCAGCTGTACTGTAAAACAAGCAAATGAATAAAAAGAAAGAAAAGAAAGAGGAGAGCAATCTCAGATATTAGACAGTAGACAGAGATTCAGTATAGTTCCCATAATTGATCATTCTCATGTGGCTGGTCTTAAAAAAACTGAGCATGGCAATTTACACCTACCTGGAGTCCAAGGATTTCATCAATTGAAGTCTCCTGTTCCGTGGGACCACTGTCTGTCTGTTTAGGGGCCTGAGCAACATTGCCATCACTGGAACACATTATTCATTAGTTCAGAACTCAAAAATAAACCAAATTAGAAGACACATGAAGTTTAGAGGTTCATTTTATTACCTGCCCAGGATTTTGTTAATGTTCTCAGCAAGTTTCTCCTGAAGAGATTTGTTGCTCAATATTTTTTCTCTGGCATTTTCAATAACCAGTTGCTGGAAAACACAGTTTTAAAGTGGTCAGGTTTCTATTTTAATCATCACTAGAGAAGGAGCATGAATCTCCACCTCAGTGGTAATAAAAAAACCCAACAAAATCAATTCAACAAAGACAACACTCTTGGTAACAGAGAGACAGCCAATCTATGACTGCATGACATTGCTATAGAAACAACCCCAACAAATTTTCCTCTACTTCTACTCTCGAAGTACAGCAAGGCTTATTCTGCTTTGTTTTCCATTCTCTACAAAATTACTGTATTATAACAGCTTACAGGTATCTTAACAAAGCCAATATATCAAGGAAAAAACCCTCTACACAGCCACGCCATTCTCACTGGCTTATTACACAGACTATAGCTCAAATGCAAAAGAATAACTTCATCTTCTAAAGGCAATTTCTACAAAACCCAAGATAAACAACATGTAGAAGACTAGCTCCCTTTAGTCTGAATTTTTTTCTTAAATGTAAGTACCTTCCATACATATATACTCACTGGGAAGTTACCATCTATGAATTCTTCAAGGGGCTCACTTTCTGTTATTACTTCATCAGTGTCTTGAGAACTTCTAGTTGCTGAAAGAGGTCCAGCTGTTGTAATACTTTTCCTCTTCTGAGATTCACTGAAACATTCCAGGAAATTTATGATTTATTTTGTGAGAACATAGCAAACAATAGACCTAATGGTCAATAAA
This sequence comes from Psittacus erithacus, assembly GCA_009867235.2. Taxonomy (NCBI): domain Eukaryota; kingdom Metazoa; phylum Chordata; class Aves; order Psittaciformes; family Psittacidae; genus Psittacus; species Psittacus erithacus. The sequence continues at coordinate 26,292 of WYDI02038928.1, read as the reverse complement.
TCAAGTGTTTCACTTCTTTCTTAGAAAATGACAAATTTTAATCAACAGAAAATTAACTACATATTGGAAATACAATAAAAGCCAATACTCAATTCATTATGTCACATGCATACATTGTATCCCACTTTACAGAGGTTACATACAAATATGCAGACTGTGGATAAACAGCACATGGCAAATGGAATTCTAAGCCCACTATTCAGTTGGGATTTTTTTCCCCTCCTAGTGAACATGACTAACTGGTGGTACAGGTTTTAATTAACTACCACTCAAGAAAAAGACCTGGGCACCACCACTGAAAATAAAGACCCCTCAAGAAGCAGCTGATGTCAAAGAAGCAAAGAAATGTTTTGTTGCATAAGAATTTAGATGATGAATAAGAAAGGTAATATTTTTATATGAGATCAGGGTGTAGACTCTTCTGAAACCATCAATCAGCAAGGGCACTAAAATCACTTGCATGCAAAAAAATCATTTAGGAATAGAAAAGGACTTGGAAAGAGTACATATGAGTAAGGATCATGAAAAATGATAGGCAAAACCACCTACTGGGATTTAGTCAGGGATAAAGATAACAAATGCAACACAAGGAGAACAGTCAATTCATTAAAAGGATATTGGAACACAAGGATAAAAAAATGGAAAGCTAGCATAAAACCAGGTTTTTTTACACCACTTTTAGTGTGAATATGAAAGTTTTTGCTGACAAAATTTACTGAAGCCAATAGTTTTTCTAAGTTAAAAATAGAAAAAATGCACATTTATATCAATATTGAGAATTTTTATAACTAATATTTTGGAAGGAACACTAAGTCTCAAGGTCCAAGATTATTTCCCTATGTCTAATAATGGAATAATGTAAAGACCAGCTGTAGGCAATAAAGAAGCACAAACAGCCTCCCCTTTCTGTCTGTCCTGGGTTCAGCTGTTAACAGTTATTTTTCTCTTTCTTAGTAGCTGGTGCAGTGCTGTTTCAGCTTTAGTCTGAAAACAATGCTGAGAATACACTGGTGTTTTAGTTTTTCTCTCAGTAGTGCTCACTCTGATCAAGGACTTTTCAGTCCCACATGCTCTGTCAGTGACAAGAGGCACAAGAAGCCAGGACACCTGACTCAAACTAGCCAAAGGGGCATTCCGTACCACAGCACGTCATGCCCAGTATATAAACTGGGGTGGGGGAGTGTGTGTGGTGTTTACTCAGAAGGCCCAGATCTCTGCTCCGGTTGGGCTGGGTATCGGTTGACAGGTGGTGAGCAACTGTATTGTGCATCACTCGTGTTTATTGATTTTTAAATTTCCCATTTAAATTTTATATTCTCTCCCCTTGATATTCCCCTTATCATTATTATTATTGGTGGTAGCAGCAGTGGTTTGTGTTATACCTTAGTTACTGGACTGCTCTTATCTCAGCCCGTGGGAGTTTCATTCTTTCAATTCTACTCCCCATCCCTCTGGGAGCAGGGGGAAAGAAGAGCGGGGAGTGAGCAAGCAGCTGCGTGGTTCTGCTGGCTGCCTTAAACCATGACATTGTCTAATGTTAAGGTCTTTGACTTTCCTTTCCTTAGTGAAACATTACACACGGGCCACCCTCAGTGGATCTTAAACATGAAACACTTCAAAAACAACAAAAACCCCCTGTATTTACCTTTTCCGTCTTCCTGGAGAGAGCACGTTTGAATGAAGCTTTCGTTCTTGTGATGCTGGTACCTGAATGTGGATGAAATCTCCTGCTTCATAAAGGGGAAAAAAAAACAAAACATCCTGATGCCAGTACTTTTTCTAGCGACACTGTTAAAGCACTACAGATATCTATACATTACTTACTATGCTCCAACCAATTTTCTTGGGAATTCATAAAAAATAACTTGGTATTACCACAAAAATTATTCTTTTTAAATATATCCTCAAAAATCCCATGCACTTGATGTGGATCATTCCTATCTACTAAAACAAGTATTTGGGTTAAGGGTGAGACCACAGGAAAGAATAATGACAGCTTAATGCACTTCTGATCTCTGCACCCACATCAGCAAGCACGTATACAAGAGCCATTTCTCCTCTGGGCACTCCTTTTTCTTAATCATCTGAACCAGTCTGAAGAGCTAGGGGAATAAAGCACGAATTTTCTGGAACTTTTTTGGCGGAAGATGATAAGCCCTGATTTTAGACAACTTCCATCTATATTCATAGATTTTTTCATAGAAAAAAACAGGTTAAAAGTATGTGCAACTTACTGCTGCTTTTGTTTTCTTGGGTTTGTGACTGGTGCACAAACAATGTATTCAGTCTTGTCTGTGATACGCTTTGATTTATTGTTGGCCTGTGAATAACTTGAGGAGATACAATAGAAGAGGAATTCTGTGGCCCTGACTGGTAGGCTACTGATAACAATCCTGAGTTTGTAGGAGCTGACTGCTGAAGCATTCTCTGTCTTTTCATTTCCACAATTCCAGTTCTTGTACGTGCTGGAGATAATAAAACAAGATGGAAATATATGATACAGGAGTTTAAAAAGATTGCTGATTTTCCAAGACCTGATTAAGGATACTCCACAGAAACTTTTTTATGTTCAACAACTAATTCATGAAACTCAAAAAGCAAGCAACACCCATTTTTGTCTTCTGTGTTACAGGTTTGAGCCTGTAAATAATTCAAGAAGTTATTAAAAATAATTCAAATTCATTCAAGAAGTACAGCCAACTTCTATAGACATAGTAACCATGCTTGTACCACTGCTTAAATATTTACAGGAATAAATCATAGCAAAAATACACTTTATTACAGAATATATCACTCATATAATTGACCCTAAATGAAACAGCTAAACTAATATAAGTTTCCATTTATCAGAAACAATTTTAGATAAAACAAGTATCTTTTAATATTTCGCTTAGCTATATGTTTGTATGCATAAAAACTGTTTCAAAACTGTAACACGTTTTTATATTTGCTTTCTACAGAAATGCAACTGCATCATAATTAGACTGATTATGTTTTCAGTTCCTCTAAGAACCACAAATTCAGTCAACAGCTTCAGGACTGAAACAGCAGTTTTTAAAACTTTTAACCTTGTAAACTTCTAAAAGATTTTCAGCAGAGAAGAAAATGCTATATAGAGAATTGATGTGCCTTGCAAAAAAGCTCAGCTTTTATTTTCCTTCCTTGATCACTACAGTAACCCAGACTGCACTGAAGACATTAGACATGCTGAAAAAAACCCCACTGCAGAAGAAATCTGACATTTTAAGAGTAAGGCTGCATTAGTGCAGCATTCCCCCATTTTTTTTTGCCAAAACATAATTTGAACATAAAGCCTACTGATCCCATGGAATTGGAACAGTTACTTACTCCTTTGATTAGCAGAAAATCCTGCAGAATTCTGCATGCTCCTAAAAAAAAAAGTAGGTGACATTAATAAAAGCACAACAGAAACACTCAGCTACACAAGGAGATATCTATCATGATTACATCAGTCTGGTCCCAACCTCACATTATTTCAAAAACCTTCAATCTACTAATTGCTATTTATTCTTTCAGACAATGTTCACAGATACTTCAGATGAAGCTTACTGTTGTATTTTTGATCAAGTAACCACAATGGTATCAGATTCTAAGTGAGTCATAGTGTATTGTTTTATTACAAAAAGGCATGTTCTCAAACTAATGCCCTCCTTATCTGCTGGTCCCGCCTTGAAATGTCAGCCATCAACTCTCATATACCTATTTCTTTCACCAGGTGCAATAGGGATCGAAACAATTCTCATACAATGATAAAGGGAACTTATCAACATAGGGGCTCAGAGTGAATTTTTACTGTCTTTATTTCAAAACTTATTACCTGATCTGAGAAAGCGTATAGTCTAATTTTTTCCACAGAGACGACATCATTGCTGGAACTTCACTTGTTGTTTCTAAAATAAACCACAAAACCAAAAAGAAAAACCAAAATTGCAAATGCTTAAGCCAGATACATATTGAGAAAAAGTAAAATCACAAGCAAAATCATTATTATGGATACAGTTCCTGGGTTTCAAAATCTAAATGAAACTGAAGAGAAGACATTCATGATTATAATTCTCAATGGAATCTGCACACAATGTTATGGGCAAACACAAGCTAATGTAACCTAATTCACTTCTGGAAAGGGTATTCATATTTCCAAATCACTTGTGTGCTTTTGAAAACTGTAACCTGGCAGGCAGGCCTTTAAAAGCAATGCTTAATTTTAAGGTGTCATCCGAACAGGTAAAAAAAAAAAAAAAAAAAAAATCACTTGGTATATTCGAAGTGGAGAACATTAAAGTGAAAATGGAAAGACTTAAGCAGACCAATTTATAATGTTTTTCAAGGGGCCAAGTACAAAGTATTTTGAAGAAAGTATGTTTGTGTCTCAGTTACCATTTCTATTAAACCCAGTGTGAAAGAAAAAAACCAATCAGAAATGTTCCAAACATGGTAAGACTTAAATTGCAAGTCTTAGAACTAGGCCCACTACAATCTGATCATACAACACAAATCAAAGGATTGTTAGACTTGGAAATGTTTAGAATCTCAATTACTGCTTTTAAAACCAGGAAACACTCTAACTCCATCTCAGTATTCATACAAAATATTAAGTTATTCTGAAATTGTTTTAGTTAATTTAAAAACAAAACAAGAAACATTTCATACCATAGGACTACTCCTGGTTATATCACAGAATATCTCAAGTTGGATCCATAAAGATCATCGAGTCCAACTCCCAGCTCCTTGCACGATTACTAACTAAACCTAAACTGTATGACTAAGAGCATTTTCCAGATGGTCCTTGAATTCTGACAGGCTTGGTTCCATGACCTCTTTCCCGGGGAGCCTGTTCCAGTGACCAACCATTCTCTCAGTGAAGAATCTTTTCCTAATGGTCAGTCTGAACTTCCTCTGATGCAGCTTCATTCTGTTTCCATATGTCCTATTGCTGGTCACCAGAGAGAGGATATCACTATCTCCCCCTTCTATTTATAAACAGTACAATTTTATAAGCATAAACCCACACCATTTGCACACCTTATTAAATCTTTGTACTTTACTACCTTGGAAGTTCTGCTCAAATTTGAAGTGAAAATATATGCTGTGTGCTGAAGTGAAAATATATGTCCATATATACGTGAAGATATTGCCTCTTCATCAAGGAGTTCACAACAGATCAATAAGAAAAATGAACCAAAATCTCACTTCTAGGCTTACCTTTTGTTTTCATGGCTACATATTCATTAAGAATAGTCGTCAAGTTTTTTCCACACAGGGACTGGAAAAAAAATACTGGTCTTAGAACTTTTACTTGTAACTTACACTTCATCTACTGTACCACACTATATTTAAGCAGTTCATTAGAATACTACACCCTGCTGACACTCAGCACAGGAACTGTAATTTATGCTGGTCTCAAGCTAGGCAGAGGGCAACCTACAGAACAAAATGCCATTATGAACACAGAATCTGGAGTGATAGATTTCATTGTGCAACACGGATACCGCAGTTTGAGCTACATGACCTGGTGTAGCAGTTAGAGCTGCATGACCTCCACTCACCTTTGCTGTTATGGAATAAACCCCAAAAATAAGATGATGACCAGCTGTAAAAGAATAACGAGCTTGTATCATCCTGGAACACAACAAGTGTTAAGATGCAAACATGAAGAGAACATCTGTCTAATGTAAAATTCTGAAAAGTCACACAGAATTAACTTTCCTATCATATTTACTTGTTCTGCTAGTGAGAATTTTTTCTTAAAAATCCAAGTAATCTGTTTACATTTGTTTTTTCTAATTTTTGCTGGCCATGGCTCAGTTCGCTGTTTCCAACTCCCAAAGTACACTAAAAAGTTGTAAATGAAATAAGTTCAGTGGCCAGTTTTGAATAAATGCATCAAAGCCTTAGATCTCAGAGAAGATTTCCACAAATTCTGAATACTGTGGACAAAATCCCAGATAGTACATTTAAGTGGTATATTAGAGGAGTGAAACTGAAAACAGGAAGAAGATACACTCATAAACATTAAAAGGCTGATACTTAACAATATCCAAGTCCTGTAATATGCACGCTATATTAAAAATCTCATTTTGTATATGTTAAAAATGCAAAGTATCTAATTATCCTGCAGCAGTATGTACCTATGTATGTACATAGCTACACACTGTATTTATGCAAACCCGAAGTTCCACATATCACCTGGGACAAAGCAGATGACACGGATCAGAGAAGAAGCTGAACTGAAACAATTTTTGTCAACAATATTTGGTACTCTAAGATAAAGCTGAGGTACCTTACCTCAATATTTAATATGTACTTGAAATCGATGTCCAGTATAGGAAGGCGGTCTCTAATAAATTACAAGAGCAGTCCTAAAATCAATAAAACCCTTGCGACAGCCTTCCATAAATCAACCTCAAAGCTATAAAGCAGACCAAATGTAACATGCTGAAACCAATTCGCACATTTTACACTTAAATGCTTCTTAGTAAGATTAAAAACTAGAAACCAAGTAGCTGCTAATACCACAGGATTAAAAAAAAACCCAAAACCCAGACAGCATGACCTAACTAAAAAATTTAAGCAGCATTTGAGAAATACTCATTACACTGAGATATCTCAATTTTCTTTCCCATGGATGATGTAAGACAACTTAACTTTCTGCTTTGCATATACAAACTCACCAGCAAACAGGCTGGAATAAACCCATCCTCTGTACAGTGCTCTGCATATTCTTTCAAATCTGAGCTTTCCAAAATAAATTCACGGCAGGTAGCCAGAAGTTTTTCTTGTTGTAAATACCCTGCAAGAAATCAGATGGAAATTTTTGCTATTTTATTCACTACTCCCGCTCAATAGGTATCAAAGCATTAACATAACCAGCTGCATACACTGTTGAAACAAGATTTGTACATTGGACAAGGATAGAGAGGTTATTTTCAAAAAAGATAGAACTTTCAAAATATTTCTGTAATACTTCAAATCAGAAAGAGTGCAAATATATTAGTGATACCACGCAGGATTTACAATCTCTTCAAGACTGGAAGTGAGGCAATATGAAAAATTTCTGATTGACCTTTAGCACAAACAGTACTGTACAGACAAGAAAATGAAAGTTCTTGGCTCAGGAGGGTGACAAATCAATACTTGCACAGGCTGAACAACTCAGTGCAATAATTAAATGGAATTCTCTAACATTCTGTTAATAAAGTGCATTGCTATGTAACAATAGCTCTGCACACATCCTCCTGTTTCAAAACAGTAAAACCTGTGTAGTTGTTACACTAGTGTGTAACATTTATTAAAAAAAGGCATTGTGCAAAAATTAATAACAGCAAAATGTTTCCTCCCACTTAACTATAATTTTCATTTCGAATAGATGTACCAGCTGCAACTTGTGCTCTGCACACACCCCAAGACTCATAACTTACCTTAACAGGACATACACTGAAAAAGTTTATTTTTCCAAAATCCATTCCTTAGCAAGTATGCTCTGCTTTAATCAAGCTTTTTAAGACCTGCTTTAATCTTCAAATACTCTAAACATTAAAAGATAGAAATAGACCAATCTGAATGAATGATTCTAGAACAAAGAACCGCAAAAGAAAACGTCTCTTCTTTGTTGCTTGTAGCAGAACTGAACATGCAATGTTTTAAAGAGAGGATAAAATATGTGCCTAATTATACAATGCAGGATACATATAATACATCGGCGTATCTATTTCAATGGAGCCCCAAAATGATCCACATCAGTTCAGGAATGCCTATAGGAAACTGTAGCATTAAGTCTGTATGAAGAGAAATATCCTTCAGCAGACACAAGCACAGCTGGAAAAAGCAGATCAGATTTCAGACATGTAAGCCCTTGTTCAGATCTTCAACAAATATGCAAACTTGAAAGTTAAACACAGCTTGGGAATAACTACTGTGAGTTTAATTACAGCGTATGAGCTGGCCTATCTGACACAAAGCATTTGTGGTACCTGTGGAAAAGGAAGGGCTGCCCTATTTAATTTTTCACATACATTTTGCCATAAAACTCTCAAGCCACAAATTGCTGGAAGCTGAAAGGTTGTTTTGGGAAAACACAATTATATGCCAGTTTTATGCCTATCCACCATCCATTGCTGGCCAGGATGGGAGATAAGGTGTTAGGGTAGGTGAAGCTTTCATCTGTGTTGGTGTAATGGTTTTGACACATTCTGTCAGATCTGCCATTATCTCAGCCTTTTTCTGGGTGCCACAAAGGATTGTCCTGGTTTAAGCCCAGCTGGTAACTCAGAACCACACAGCTGCCCGCTCACTCTCCCGCTTCTTCCATTCCCCCTCCAGGCAGGATGGAGGAAAATCAAAAGAATGTAAACTCCACGGGCTGAGATAAGAACACTAAAGTATAATATAAATCTACTACTACTAATAATAATGATAAGGGAAATAACAAGGGAAAAGAATATAAAACTAAAAAGGGAAGGGAAAAAAAACAAGCAATAAAGCTGGTTTGCAATAACCAGTGATGCACAGTACAGTTGCTCACCACCCGCTGACCAATACCCAGCCCTGACCTGAGCAGTGATCTGGGCCTCCCAGGTGACTCCCCCTAGTTTACATCCTGGGCATGGCATGCTGTGGTATGGAATACCTCTTTGGCTAGCTTGGGTCAGATGTCCTGTCCCTGCTCTCTCCTGACTTCTCATGCCCCTCCTCACTGGCAGAGCGTGAGAGACTGAAGTCTTTGATCACAGTAAGCTCTACTGGGCAACAACTAAAACACTGGTGTGTTTTCAGCACTGTTCTCAGACTGAAGCCAAACACAGCACTGCACCAGCTACTAAGGAGAAAAACAACTAATACAGCTGAAACCAGGACAATTGGCACAGCTTTCTTACAGTCAAGTTCACGCAGACACTTATGTAGAGTTGCAATTTTTCTTTCTTGAACCTACTACTACAGTATTGCAAGGCATGACCAAACGCTTGCATACAGCAAAATTTGGCACAGACACCAACTTTTTGCAAAATAAGGCATACCTAAGTTTAAAACTGCCTAAATTAAGATCTGTGCAACTGAACTCCTGTGCACACATCATATAATGGAATAACAGTACACAATGTTTAATGTCACCAAAACCAAATTAAGGCCACAAAAAGCACAGTACCTTCTGAACTACCTTAAGAAATGTAATGACACACATCTAACTTGTAGTACACATTCATTCTTGTATTAGTTAGAAAAAGATACATTTTCTTATGTATTTTTCTATGGGTGGGCTCATAGTATTCTAGTTTTGTTTGTTAAACGAACATTCATCAATCTTCACAGGGCCAGAAAGACTATATAGAGAAGGAAAAAAAAAAAAAAGATTAAAACAAAAAGGAAGAATTGTTACACTGGGAATCCTGTTTATCCAACCTAATTCAAAGATGCCTCATACAAGAGGAATCCCTATTAGAATACAGAAAGAGCTACAGTGAATATTCTGTTCTACAACCTTAAATGCTAAGAAGTTAGACAGACATGCACCATGACACAACAGAAACAAGATAGGACGGATCATCCTTAGGACACTTAATATTGCTCAGTTGTATAAAGTCCCTGGTAAGCATGTGAGAAAGGTTTTCTAACCAGACACCTGTAACTTAGCCATATTTTTAATAGAAAAGTATAGCAAGATACCTCCCTTTTATGATTTTAAATGTTCTTTTAAAACGCATGGGGTTTCTAACAATCCTGTGTTACTTCATAATAATAAAAACATCACACCTCTTACTAGCCTTGCTTCTCAAGACAGTACCAAGAAACATTTCAACTAATATTTAAAACTAAAATGTGCCAGCGGAACACTGAAGAAAAGATACACTCTTAATGGCTTTGCATTTAAAAACACCGTGGTCAACTGAAAACCGAATCTCAATGCAAGCTGCCAAGAAATCCTGGAAACCTGTGCTAAAAGGTGCTGACAGAATCACAGCATGGCTTGGGTTGGAAGGGCCCTTGAAGATGATTCAGTTTCAACCTCCCTGCCATGGCTGCAGGCACCTTCCACTAGAGCAGGTTGCTCCAAGCCCCATCCAACCTGACCTTGAACAGCGCTTCTCTGGGCAACCTGAGCCAGGCCTCACCACTCTCACAGTAAGGAATTTCTTACTAATATCTAATCTGAATCTCCCGTCTTCCAGTTTAAATCCATTCCCCCTTGCCCTGCCACTACATGCCCTTGTAAAAAAATTTCTCTTCAGTTTTCTCGTAGGCCCTTTTAGGCACTGGAAGCTGCTCTATGGTTTCCCGGGAGCCTTCTCTTTTCCAGGACGAAAGCGCCAGTTCTCTCAGCCTGTCTTCACAAAAGATGTTTTGGATCACCCTTGTATTCCTCCTGGAATCGTATACTATTTACACCTCCTTCACCAGACAGCTGTCTGTACTTGGACACCAAAGACCACCACATTCTCGTGGAGCCACAGCCGAGGAGCACTTACGGCCGGGCGGGCTCCCCTGCGCCCGCGGCGGCCCTAGAGGCTCCAAAGCACCTCAAGACCGACCTGCGTTTGCTTCCCACTAGAGACCGAGCCGGAGGAGAGCGGGGGCCAGCCCAGAGACCGTTGGGCGTGGGGCTACGCCTCGGAGACAGAAGCAACGACAACCCCGGCCTAGGGGAACCGATCACGGCGCGGTCGAGGATCAAGGGCGCAGCCGCCCCGTGCTCCTGCCGCGCCGAGGGCGCTGCCGAAGACTGACAGGCCCCTGCGGAGACCCCACGGCGCGGCCGCCGCCGGCCCCCGCCCCAAGAGACCCGCCGCGCCTCAGGGGCGAGAAGGCGGCCCCACCAGCCCTCGCTGGCTCAATTATTCACTCACCCAGCACCAACCGGGCCACGTCGGACGGCAGCAACATGGCCGAGGAGGCAGGAGGAACGGGGGAGGAGGGAGACAGTGGGACACAGTTCCTTGAAGGTACAGCTCAGCCGCCCCGCCACCGAGGCGAAGGCGCGGAAACTGCCAGCCAGGGCCAGCCCAGCTCCTTCCGCCGGAACTTGCCGCTGCCGCTCATCTACTTCCAGGTCCACCGGCGGCTGCTGTTCTATGCGCTCGCAGCTGCGCGCCGCGCCGCTACACGCTGCTGGGAGGAGAGGGGGACGCGCCCCGCAGCCGCGGGCGCCCGTTCCACCCAGCCGGCTCCCACCGCCCGCCGCGCCGCTCGGAGGTGGGCCCGCTCCTGTCCCCCTCTTCCGACGCGCACCGGGTTGTGCTGGCGACGCGGCTTCTCCCTGAGGGGCTCCCCGGCCTCCCCTTCCCTTGCCCGGGTTCGAGGTCTCCTGGGAGGTGGGCCCGGCTCCGCCGCCCTTGGGCTGCTGAGGCGATGGGCCGGGGCTCAGCCCAGCGGCGGTCGTGCCGCTGTCTGGGGGATGGCCGCCCCGGCTACGCCCGCGGGGGCCTCACGCCTGCTGCGGGGTTACTGGAGCGGGAGGTCGCCGTGCGGGAGCGGCCTGACGGCGGCCGTTAGCGTAACGTCCCGTGCTCTGGCGCGGGAGCACCTCGGGGAGGATGCCTGGGGAGCAGTGATTTATGGGCTACTGATGTGTGCACGCTTTGACCGATGTAGTCTTTACCACGAGGTGAAGGTGGTCGTAATGGGGTAGTTGGAAAACTATGTATCTAGTAAGAGAAACAGCAGATGGATTCAGTATTAGGAATTTTTCACTGTTCTTACTGAGGCTGTTGAAATACTCTTTAAGTATGAACTAGAGGACTAAAATTTTCCTGTTTGATACCCAGACCCTACAACATAATCCCTATGTTGCTACAGTTCTTGGCCCACCATTTTTCAGCCCATCAGCGTTTTAGACGGTGTTAAAAAGTTACTTCCTCCTTTCAGTTTCTCTTTCAACAAAAGCATCAAGTTTAATTATTCTTGGCATGAGACTGCTTCAGTCTTGTGACCAGTAAGACTAACCCAGACATGAATGAGATTTTCAGTGAAATGGCACTGTAGTTGTCTTTGAAACTGGAGGGGAGACCTTATAACAGTCTGCCAGTACCTAAAGGGGTCTACAAGAAAACCTGAGGGGGACTTTTTACATGGGCATGTAATGACAGGACAAGGGGGAATGGCTTTAAGCTGAAAGTGGGTAGGTTTAGATTGGATATAAGGAAGAAATTCTTTCCTGTGAGGGTGATGGCACAGGTTGCCCAGAGAAGCTGTGACTGCCCCATCCTTGGCAGTGTTTGAGGCCAGGCTGAATGGGGCTTGGAGCAACCTGGTCTAGTGGAAGGTGTCCCTGCCCATGGTAGGGATTGGAACTGGATGATCTTCAAGGTCCCTTCCAAGCGAAAGCATTCTATACTTTTAAATACTGCCATTTTTCTGACTGGTTGACTTGGTTCTGTATGAAATAAAATAATTACTGTTTTATCATTTTTTTCTCTTTGCAGATACAAATGACCCTTCTGTTAAACTGAACCATGAGTCTTGCATTACACGATCTGCTTGTTTGCTGTCGTCGTCTTGAAAATGAGAAAGCTGTGGAGCGAAGGGTAGCAAGTTTTCTTTTGGTGTGTGTGCCTCAGTTAGCAATGAAGGGAATCATTAATAATTCTTTTTCTTGAAATACATTTTCAGAAGGAAATCGAAAATTTCAAGCGACTTCTTCATGATTCCGAAACAGTTCTCCAGCTGGACCGGAATTCTGATTCTAAACAAGGAAAGCAGCTCAACTGGGATGCTGTGTTTAGGTAGTTTCCTTTGTTTTTTTTTTTTCCTTTGTGAATGGTTGCAATTTTCTTGAAACATCATTCTTTTGTTTATTGGCCTCTTTTAATGCTGATCTCTCTATAGGTTGATTTAGTCTTCTTGTCAGCTTGTAAACAAGAAGTGACTTATGTTAGTCTCTGAGGGAAGTAAATTTAAAATGGCCAAAATGCAACACATACAGAAAACTGCTGGGAAAGTGATCATTAATTAGGTGGTTGTTTTTTCTTGCAAAAAATAATAGTTGCTTTCTTGTATTGAAAATTATCCTCTGCATCTGTTTTTCAATGTATACTTCATATGTAGGTTATAGATAACTCATTAGAATGTTTTGTGTTCCTGAGTTCTTCAAGATACAGTAGAAGGGGCATGGCTTGTGAGTTAAGGAAGCTGGGCTGAGGTTTGTAGAGGCCCTTTTTTTATATAATCTGCTTTAGGTGTACTGCAAGATTGGACTGAGCATTTGTGCAATGTGTTCTTTAGAGTAAGTGGGACCAGTGTTAAATTTCATGTTAAAAGTGCCTCTGAAGTGTTAGCTTTCATAGGCTGGTGTCTGGTCAGCTTTCTATTATATTTTTAATTGCTCAGCATTGGAGTAGTTCTTGTTTCATAGCTGTACCAGTAATATCACAAGAAGTATTTGATAAATTTTATATGTTGCTTTTGAGATGGCCAGAAATACATTAGAAATGCATAGGAGGAATACAAAAATACAGATTCTAAACTGAGTATAAATAGGAGGCCATAAAATTGACAGTAATTGCTCGTGACAAAGCCAGTGAAAAGTTTAATCTATTTTTAAATCTAAAATGTAGTCGTGTTAATTTTTAACAATGGTGAAATACGACTTGGAAGTTTTTCCCCAGTGAAAACAGTGAAGAATACTTCTTACTGTTATGTTGTACAATGTTGCAGGTTAAATAGAAAGACTTGTCATTGGGGTTTTTTTTTCCTCTGATTATAAATTGTATGTTTAGCATTATACAAAGTTTAAAGGAAAATTTGGTTTCTATTCAAGTTGTTTCTCGGTTATTTTAGAATTTACAGCTCCTTTTATCGATTATTTCTCTCATTCTAAAACAGTAATATATTTCAGTTGGTTTTAGTCTTTGATAATTAGAATTGTGAGAAGAACACGTACTGACACTCTAAGCTAAAACTGTAATTACCTATTTTGCTTTAGTTATAAATGTGCAGATATTTAATTAATCTCTTTTTTTTAAGTGTCTTGCAGAAGTATTTCCAGAAAGAAATGAAAAACCTGCAGCTGACAAAACCAAATGCATCTGCTTCAACCCAAACTACCAGACAGAAAAAAATGCAAGAAGTTGGAAGCTTGGTCAAATATTTAATCAGATGTGCTAATAAAAGTCAGTAACATCTGTTCATATAGAATTACTGTTTTGCTTTGGTGCTTTGTTTTCAACTTTGAGTTTTTACTCTGATGTTAGTTTCCAGGGTAGGGTTTATCTTGCTCACTTCCAGGTGTTCACAATTGAAATATCTTGATGTGAATCAGTCCTTTGTGCTCTTTCTCTGTCCTTGTTGATGTTCACACTGACTTTTTCTAATTATTCGATGGGTATATAACTGATGTGTACTCTCATAAGTAATTTATTCCTTAGAAACAATTAAAGATGATTCCTAACGGAACTGTTTCTGAACTGTTGAGGGTTTTTCATAATTATTATTTTTAAATAAACATTTACAAATAATTCATTTGGTACACTTATTTTACACTTTATTTTGTACTCAGATTTATTTGGTACAGTTTGGGTTAATTACGGTCTCACGTCCTTTCTTCATATAGGAGGACCCAGGCTGAAATGTCAGGAACTTCTGATTTATGTGATGGAAATTATAAGAGATCCAATAAGTTGTGCTGCTTGTGGATCTGATTGTAGTAGTATACTCCTAAAAGACATCCTCTCAGTAAGGAAATATTGGTGTGAGATATCCCAGAACCAGTGGTCAGGTAACATTTTTAAGCCTACTACAAATGTCTTTTCCTATTATAGAAGCATGATTAGGTGCATTTTATTTTTTTCATCCCCTGTTGTGTGAGGTGCTACACAAAAGCAAACTAAAAAAGTGTCAGCCTTGTAAGCTTACAGTTGAGTTAAAGCAGCAAAGATTAGGAATTGATTTTTTTTTTCTTTCTGCATACTGTTTGCTGTTGCTTGCTGAAACATATGTTCTCATACAGAATCAGGTTCTATATGAGTTAATATATGTACACATGGTCTCCACATGGCTTAATATGTGTAACAAATCCATGGAACCTGTGCACTGCAAATGCCCTCAATAAAACTGTACTGGTGTGCTGCCGTTTGCAAGTTATTAGGTAGTGGCTAGTATAGTTTTGATAAAGTATTACTATTGAATTTTATTATCAGAGTTTTGTTGGCTTATGAAGGTCCTAAAAAACCTGTTGAGTCACTGTTGTTATATGCACATATTTCATATAGGAAAAGAAAAAGACAACCTAGAAAGCTCAAGATTTCAATAGATAAAAGCTGATTTAAAAGTTGGGTGATGACACTGCATGTAACCTGAACTGAGTGGAAATACAAATTTGGTTTTTCACTTTTCAGGGGATTGATTTACCTTATTTAGCATGGAGAATAATTTTTATGTATTTTGAATCATTTGATGTGTGCTAAGCTCTCAACTCATCTGTTTTTATTTGTTGATGGACTAGAACAGTAATTTGGAAAGCAAAAAAGGCAATTAGAAGTTTTGCAGTCGTGTTTGCTGTATGTTGCATGTACAATTTTGGAGAAAGTGTAGAAATACTGTATTTGCATGGCATAGTGCTGTGAAGTCAGTTAAATTCCTGAAAAGCATTTTATGAGAAAATACTCTGCTTTGTAGTTTGAGAAGTTGCTTAACTACAAAATGGAAATAAACCTGCAGAGAACTCAGAAGAGGGGCCTGGTGATACTGGGAACAAAAGCGTGGGGAAAAAAACCCTGCTGAAGGCTGGCAAAGCAAAGCAAATAAAATGGAACCATTCAGGTTGAGAGATGTGGTTTGGTAGTTAGAGAGCCTGAGGGTGAGTTCTCAGAAGTCAAAGAATTTGGTACCATTTGACCATGGATATAGAACTTGAAGCCTCAACGGCATAAGAAAGCTGCCCGTGACTAGGAGCCAGTGAGTGGAGCAGAAGTCAAAGGGCTGTAAGCCTGCAGGTTGGCACAGGATGTGAAAGCAGGGGCTGGTCAGATAGGGAGGCTGGAAGGTGGAGTTCAAAGTACTAAACAGGAAAGGCATTTGCAGAATTGGTACTTGGATAGAACTGACTAAAAAGTGGGTAGGGAATGAGACAAGAAACTAGGGATGTTAAAGACATTGAAGGAGTCATAGAAGGAAAACTAAGGCTGTGTCACAGGAAGGATATATGCAGATTGCATGAGGAGCATATGAGAGTTACTGTGTGGCAGTTAGGTAGGTTAGGAACACAGAAGTTAGCTGAGTTTGTGTATGGATGGAAGTTGAAAGTGAGACAGAAGAAATGTTGACATTAGATCTTAAAGGGCACAGTGGAGTTCAGTTACTGCACTGAGGCTGGACTAAATGCCAAAAATCTAGAGGAAGTCAGACTTAAATCCATTAAATGAAACAAGTTGCTTTTATTAAAGGAGAGATATATGAGTGTTGTAAAGGTTATCATAACCTTTTTTAGCAATTCCACCTTGTGTATAATTCTTGGAGTACAATGGAGAAGTCTGTTTTCTATTTACAAAATCAGTGATCTGGTGCAGGAGTTGAAAGTAAGAACATGGATTCCAGCTCTTGCCCAAAGTTAGATAAACAAATGCTAATTTCATGAGGTGCTCTTATCTGCTGGAAATTCTGAGCTTCTGAGTGTTGGTAGTCACATTTGTAAAAATTATGACAAACTGTTATATTGGCTGCATCATCAAAGGAGTCTTGTGAGGCCAGTAGAAGCTGAACTGAATCTTATGAAAAGAAACTGGAAGCTGGGTGAATTTCCATGTAATGGAAATATGGGGAGCTTCAGTTTCAACTGTTCTGATCTGTTTACCTCTCCTTTTACACCAAATTCTTTGTTAGTATATGTGTGGCTGTAAATTGCTTCCAAGTATTTTATTGTGTATTCTGCAACAAATGGGGCCCACTGTGCCTGCTCTACTCAATGTAGAGTAGAAGTTAAGCATGGAAGTAGTTGTGCAAGTTGATCATGAGGCAATAGGTACTTTGCTCAGTGTAACACAAAGCAGACTGTATCCCAGTTCAGAATGAATGTAGCTTTACTTCCAATGAGACAAGACTACATGCTTTATTTCCCACATGCACATTCCACTTGCCCTGTTAACTTTTGTGACTAATGAAATGCAGCTCAATTCAGGATGATCATTTCTATGTATTTAATACAATATTTTGCTCCAAGCATTTTTTATGTAATCCTCTAGTATATATGTATATATATGGTTTTATATTTGCAACATATTTACACATTACATCACATATACTTTTTTTTTCTTAATATGTTTGCAGAGTTGCTGGTTCTTTATGGCCAATTATACCTCAAACCTTCTGGGAAGATTAATAGAGTCTTACTGGCTAGGGTAATTCACACACTTGCAAGGGGGTACTGCTTCCAAACTGATGGGTTGAGTTCTGATATGCTTATCTTCTTTTCAAAAGCAATGCAGTGTGCAAGGTATGTTGCAAGTGCTCCTTTTGTATGCTAATACTTTTAAAGAGTAACTCATTTTAAGTATTTAGGATAATACTTGCGTAATAGCAGGTAATACTTCTTCAGGCATACTTTTTTCTGTCTTTGAGCACCAATTTAATAAATTACTGAAAATATTAACTTCTGGATTTGGTGGGCAAATAATATTCTAAATATAGTTACTTGCTAGTATTTATGTTTAAACAATTCCTGTGAAAAGAAATGAGATTATTTATTCTGAAAGTTTGAGTGTTAGGTTTATGTTGCAGGCAGGAGAAGAGTGCTGCAGGCCTGGATCATATTGTTGGAGCAATGAATATTTTCTGCAATAAGTTTGCTGTCAACTGTCGCATACGGATTTGTAAATTAGGGGAAGAAATTTTGCCTACAGTCCTTTATATATGGACTCGGTATAGACCAAAGGATTCCCTGAAGGAGTCAATAATCGAGTTGTTTCTTCTCCAAGTTCATATTCATCATCCAAAGGGTGCAAAAACTCAAGGAAAAGGTACAGCAAAAGTTATTTGGGTTTTTTGGAGTTTTTTCTATCACTGTATGTGATTGTTTGAATTGTGCCAGCTTTCTGAATTTTGATACTGAGTCTTGGAAACATTAATGGGAGCAATGATTACTTGTCAGTAGTCTTATGCTATAGATTAATACTGAGTGAAAGTGAAAATGAGTTTTCAAATTGTGTGCAGTAAGAGAATATTAATTGTATTAAGTCCTGTTAAGGTTGGGGTTTAAATTCTTTAAATCAAAAGGTGATTTTAATGAATCAAAGCACACAATGTTTGGGGAAGGGAAATAATAATTTAAATTGTTTTTAGATTGTCACATGTATTCATATATTACAAGGTCTGTTTAAGCCTAAAAATTACTACTATGGTCTAAGTCTGACTTACTGTATAAAATTTTTCACAGAGGATCACTCAGTAACTGTGCTTTTCTGTCATGTCCTATTTCAGTTACAACATCTTTTTCTTTTTAAAGGTGTTGGGTTTTTTTTACTTTGTCTACAAATGGCAAAGAGTTTATAATCAGTCCAGAGTTATCCATTGCATGTCATAGCAGTCTTTCCAGTTAGATAAAGAATTGTTTATTACAAACTTTGTTCCTACCCTGATTACTTGTATACACTGATTAAATTCTCTTTAACCTTTTTCATTTTTTTTATTCATTCTCTATTATATGAGTTGTTTTGTGGGTCTGCATTTGTTAAGCTTTTTATGCTTTACTCTGATTTTGGCTGTACTTTGCATTGTCTAGGTAGGTGTGTATTTGCATCATATAGGTAGGTTTGCGTATTGTATCAATACAATGTGATACAGGTTATCTTTTTCATTGTTTTTTATGTACAGGTGCATATGACGCAGCAAAATGGCAAAGTATCTTACATAACCTGTATGATCTGCTGGTGAATGAAATAAATCTCATCAGCAGTAGAGGAAGGTATTCTTCAGCCTCGCGTAATATTGCTGTAAAGGAAAATTTGATTGAGTTAATGGCTGATGTTTGTCATCAGGTAACGTTTTTATTTGAATATAAAGTTGACTGTTTATTTGCTGTGTTGTGTGTTTTCTTTTTAAAGTAACAGGCTTTAGCATTTCCTCAGAATCATTTACTGATGTATTAGTATCTTTTGTATGTGTTGTTTAGTTATTAATTTTTGTGCAGTTCAGAAGTGTGTGGACTCCTAAATTATACTAGGTTTCACTAGTGTTGTTTATTAGGTTATAAACAAAGGTTCTGATGTAGTAAAGAATAATAAAGAATAATTCTGGTTGCCTCTTAAGAGGCTTTATGCACAGTAAAAAATGGTCCAGTTTAGCTTGTCATTTAAATTTTCTCTTAAATACTACATTTTTTTTATTTCCATACTTCTTAATTTCTCTTTATAAAAGGTTTTTACAGAGGATACCAAAGTTCTGGAAGTTACCCAGTCATATGCTGTTTCACAAAGAGAGCCCAATAATGAAACATTACCAAGCAAGCGCAGGAGGATTGAACTAGGCTGGGAGGTAATTCGAGACAACCTGCAAAGATCCCAGAAGGATTTTGATGTCATTCCTTGGTAATACCATCTTTACATGAAACAAATATCACTACAGACATCTTTCTACATTTACATACATTCTGAATGTGCTTTCAAATTAAGTGTAGACATGTAGACATAGACCTAAGCACTCAGGTTATCACAGCATTTGGAAAGTAATGAGTAGTGTTTGTGGCAGTGTTGCTCTAAAAATTTTGTGTCTTTGGTTTCCTAAGAAATAGCACATGAGGTCTGGTAAACCGTGTGGTAGTATATAAGATATTACTGCCTCTGATTTTTTTACTCGTCTCTTGTGCTAGATATTGCCATTCTTTATGTAAGTGTTGTGTATGTGATGGAGCTTCTTAGTATTAGGAAGTGAATGTGGGATTTACTGATTTCTTAAGCTGTCTGTGTCACAGGACAGCAGCCTTTAACAGTTTGGGCATTTTGGACTGGTTCACACAATTTGTCATAATATCTGGCCTGAAAACGAAGGGCAAGGCCTTGCGTCTTAGCTTGGACCTTGATAGAGGGTTATTTTGTTTGATGAGGCTCTTCTGCTCTTGAGGTATAGCTACACATCGTCTTCCACTGACGTCTGCAGGAGGATTCTGTAGCAGAGAGCATGACAGGGAATGAAGCTAGAAGACCACAGCTAGACTTTTCCAGAACTAACCAGCTATAGTCCTAAGCCCAAGAAGTTGATTTTTTAGCTGCAATAGATTACACCAGATGTTTTTTGACATTAGTGCTCCTTTCTGTCTTTCTGACTTTTCTTGGAAAACTGCTGTACAAGGCTCCAGAACAGTGCAGCTGCTTGTGATCTGGGTCCTGAGCTGGGGTGGTAGGTTTCTGTGTGTGTAGGTATGTGCGTTTGTTGCTCTCAGTATTGAGGCAAAGTGCCTGTTTTGAGTAATTAACATGCCATTTGTGTGAAGGTGGCCATCTCTAAGAAATACCACAAATACTGTAATTTGAGTAGTTGCAACCATTGCTATGAGTAGTATCCTTCCAGCATACCATCCCCAGCTTAACATTTTGTTCATTTGATGAATTTTACTTATCTGAAGAGATGTTGCTGTAATGTTCCTGTTTATGTAATTTCACGCTTACGGCCACTCCGTGGGTCAGAGTGTATAACAGGCCAGTCCAGGAGAAGGAAAAAAACCTTTTTTTTTTCCTGAAATTTTCTTCCCTTGTGGTCAAAAATCAGTGAAGTCAGCTTGTAAGAAATTATTAGTGATAGTGATAGAAGGTGAGCAGACTTTACAAGTAAAAACAGTAGTAATACGGAATCTTTAACCTTTGTTAGGAAACAAAGCAGCTCAATACTGGAAAGTATAAATGTAAAATGACAATTGGAGAACACTTTGTTCATTTACTTTTGAAGACACAAATTTACATGTCTGATATTAATTGCTTCGCTTTGTGTTTTCAAGGTTACAGATTACAGCTCAATTGATATCAAAGTATCCCATGAGTCTTCCTAACAGTGAGCTACCTCCCTTACTCAGTGTACTTCACCAGTTACTGCCTCAGCAGCGCCGAGGAGAAAGGACCCCATATGTGCTGAAGTGTCTTAGAGAGATAGCTTTGTGTCAAAACCAGAAGACTGATTTGAAAAGCAGCCACAAGTTGGAGCTCCAGAGAATCTGGGCAAAGATTTGGTCTCTTACCATTCGTAGTGTTAGTTTCCCGCAAATTGAAGTGGAGAGCTTTGGGCTACTTGGAGCTATGATTCAAGGAAACCTTGTTGTAACAGATAAAGAACTCTGGAAAATATTTTCAGGACCTGCATGTAAGCCTTCAAGGTAAAATGGGAAGCAAGGATAATATTTTTGTGTCTGATTCACATTGCTGTTATTGTGCAACCAAAAGCACTGTATTATTCAAAATAATATTGTTGTTGTGGCTGTATTTCTGTTCAAGAACTGTACACATTTGTGTTTTAAGTGTTAGAAATGGGCATAAATATAGATATACATAAATACATAAATTTGAGACATAAGTCTGAAAGCAGGCAGAGGGAGGCAAGCGTCTTCAAATGTAAAATGACTAAAAATGTCAAATGGAGAGTGAAAGAAAAGTTGATTTTGAAGTTAAAAAGTATGTTTTCTTCTAAATTTTGATTCTGAAATGAGTATTTGGAAGCAGTCTGAAATAGACATGAAATGTCTGTAGTAGCCAAAATGTGGCTTTTGAAAACACAGATTTTAAAAAAGGAGCTTTCCAGTGTGTGTACTTAATAACTTGCTTATATACTTGATGCTCCCTGAGCATGCAGAAATAGTGACTTTGCTTTAGAGTGCTGATCAACAAATACCACATTGTTTCTAACAGATGCCCTGTGTTATCTTTTTATTACAGTTCTGCTGTATGTTGCTTATCGTTATTGATGACTGCCTGTTCAGTGCCAGAAAATTTGGATGTAGGAATGGAACAGAATAATTCTGAAAGAAATCTGGGTTCTGTGTTAAGGCAAGCAATAATGAAATGGCTCCTGTCCAGCTGTTTGGAAGAAGAAATGGAAGAATGTGCAGAGTTGCCTCCTTTGCTCTGCAGGTAAAGTCTTTGTGACCTGTTTTTATATGTAAGTTCACTCTGTGACACAGGAGATTACACAGAAAAAAGTGGATTTGCAGAATTGCATAATATTAGTGCTTTGGTAGAGCATATGGAGTTTTTAGGCTTATTGTGGAATGTCGTTCTGGGGCCATAATTTACTTATCTGTCCATAGCACAGCAGATACTTGAACTATGTTTAAAATCTTAAGTGAAAACTCAAGCTGCTTCGAAGATACACAGTTAATCCGGTGAATTGTTGGGTGCACTTCAGGAATCCCAAGAGCTTGTCTGATGGCAAGAAACTACAAAATTGTTTTCTTTTTCTACAGTGATTTTCCTCATCTTATATTGCAAAAAATTCTTGTGAGTCTTACGATGAAGAACTGTAGAGCTGCTGTGATTTTTTTCCGAAATGATGCTAAATGGTATGTTTTTAATCAGTCGTTATAGATACTTAAGCTTCTTATATTTGTCAATTTAGCAAGCAGAGATAATGAAATGCATAATTCCTCAAGCTTTTTCGAATCTTTCTGTATAACACCTTTGAGACCCCATGAAAATAACAGTGCTTTTGCGATTTGTTAAGGTGTTTTAAGCATATATTAAAATAGTCTTTTGCTGACAGTCAAAGCTTCAGGTACTGAACAAAATGCCTTATATGGGCTATGTGTATTATTTATCTTCAGCAATTCAGGTAAATATTTGTCTCTTTATCCATAAGTACACTAGGTATATCAACTCATATTTTTTGAATAATTTGTAGCTTAATAGAAGTATCTGTTCATGCTTTATAACATTACCTTCCATTGTAAAGGAAACATATATCTAAAGAGTTTTCTTGAAGATTAATGCTAAGGGGAAACTTGGCTAGATGCTTACTGTCCATACATCCTCATGCCACACCACCTGTATTTGTCGCCCCACCCTCACATTACTTGATTCTGTCAGAGTCACTCTTACGAATGCTGTTGCATTTTTCAGTGATACGTATGTTCAAGCCCTTGGACTATATCCAGTTTCCTCTTAATAAACTAAAATGTGTATAACTTGTTCTGATGGAATATAAGACTTTCCTACTAGAAGCTAAAAATACTATTTTCAGGGTGGTTTTGAATTTCTGTGCCAGTTGTGTAAAGTATATTGTGGTCAGCCATCTTAACGCAAAACAGATGCTGCTATATGAGCTACAGTAGAACATATGTGTGTGCAGGCTTCACTTTTGCTTGCAGTTTCTTCAGAGAGTCCTAAAGTTGTGTCCATTGACAAATAAAAATCACCTGAGAAGTTAGAAATCAACCAGAGTTTGGAAACACAAAAAGATAAAATATTTTATTTTGCTTTTTTTGTTTCTTGTATTTAAATGATAGTTTTAAAGTCTTGTAAGTTATAGACTGACTGCTAAAATAAGAATTATGCCTCCTCTTCAAGTGTGCAGCACTTGCAACAGAAAGAAGAAAGCAATTTTTCTGATGTTGAAGAGCTGTACCTGCAGACAACATTTGATGAAATGGATGTTTTCACTAACTTTGCAGTAAAAGTTGCAGATAAAAATGTGACTGTTTCAAGACTTGCCGTCGACCAGAATCTTAGGGAAACATTGGAGCAATGTCTTTTAGCAGTGTCAGAAAAGCTTTTAAGCATCCATGCTTCTAAGGTAAGTTGGAAATGACTGTTACCTCTTTGTGCTCCCAAACAATGTGTTTTTAAGGCCGAAGTACATAGATTTTAGTTCCTTTTGCCACTAAAAATGAACAACAAGCATTTTAAAAACTATATCCAATAATATGAAATAGAGAAGTCTACATTTCTGTATGGATACTTTGCCAGGGGTGTTGTTTTCAAAATTATGGGAATACACAGAAGCTGCGTAGAAGTGGAAATGCATGCAAAGTTGCCACATAAACCACTTACCCTGCTTTTTGTGATGCTGGTTTCAGTTTCTGTGCCCCTGTAATGCTTTAAGCCCTTCCTGGTTTTCAGCCAAGATAGCCTGAGACACAGAGGTCTCAAATATTTAGGCTTATAAAAAGACACAGCGTGTGTAAAGGACTAGTTGTAAAAGAAAGCTGCAAGTATGGGTTATATTAACAGTGACTTTAGGCAGCACCTGAAATACTGCATCCAGTTTTAGGTCTCCCAGTAAAAGACACCTCAGGCATGCAGCAGAGGCTACTGAGATGGTGGGGGCTCCAAACAATTCTGTGTTTTAATGAAAAAGTTTCATGATAAGCCACTGGTGTTTATACTGTGTGTTTTAGTCTAAGGTGATTACAGCAGGACACCTTGTCCGATGTGCCAGTCTTCTGACTGGTGTTCTTGGCTGCTATTGCTACACTGGTATCTTTAAAGAAGAGGATGCCTATAAATCAGAGTTGTTCCAGCAGGCTAAGGTAAGCAGCAGTGCATTTGGGAGCTATTAAAAATGAAATAAATGACTAAATAGAAATAATTTTAAAAATTCTATTCATATTGTCAGTACACCAATGCATCAGTTTTGCAGGGGAAAGTACTCTAAATACTGATACGTTTCTGAGTCACCCCTTTTTAAATACAAATAAATAAACAATGGACATGTAGACATGTCCTTGGGTTTTTCATGCAGGAATTTGTTAAGATCATTTGGTGGTTTAAACTGGTACGAAGGCAGCTATTATTATTATTGCTGATACTGCTACTACTGCTATCAGAAGTTATTTCTTGCCTAAATATAGAAACCTCAAAATTACACATCATGGAGAGATACTATGTTTCCCTTTTGTAATGAAAGTATCAATGTTACAGACAGGTCTGGGCCATTTCTTGTCACTTCTGGAGTGGAAAGTATGAAACAAAATCAAAGAAAGAAAAAAGTCAAACCTCATTGATACACGCTATAAATATCAAAGCTATATGAATGAGAATGTGTGAGTGAGAATCATATCCTTTTGTCTCTGTGTGCACTGTGTATGTACCGATGTATAAAGGAATGTAACTGGTATTTTAACTGTTGTATTTTTAGTCTCTCATTCATTATGCTGGAGAAAGCATTTCTCTATCTAAAAACAAACTAAATGAAGATGCCCAGATCAACTCACTGAGGACTTTGATAATGCAGTGTACAAAATGCTTATGCAATTGCGTGAAGGTAAAGCTTTTCAAGGAATTTATATTTCTTTCTTCATTAATGGGATAATGAAGTTGAATATCATGTATATGGTACCTGGAAAAAATGAATTAATCTATCTTGCTTTCTTACAGAGCAGTGCTAATAAAATGCACTCTGATATATTCCTGCGTTTGCTAACATCGAAATTTATGAATGACCTTGTAGATATTTGCAAAATTCTGGTAAGTATTTTCCATTGTTTCTGATGTCTGCTTCTAAATTCAGTGCTCATCTACAAGAGGATTGTTTTTACATTATAATAGTTTGGAGGCAAACCAAATGAGATACATATTACTGAAAAAGTAAACCAAAATACATTGAGTTTTATAGAGAATTCCTAACTGGAAACTTTTCTATTTAGCATTTGAACACAGGCATAGGGGAAAAATGAGAGCAGATGGATAACATTTGATGAAGGTTAGCGTGCCAGCTGACATTAAAAACCAATGTATGTTATTTTTGGATTTTTTTTTTTAATACTGTATTGAAGTAAAAGTTTTATGCCACAGGAAGAATTTCTATAACATGTGACACTTCAGTGCACTTCTGAAGTTCGAAAAGCTTCTGTTTGGTTTTTATTTTTGATGAATTTATATGCCTTAAAACACTTTGAAGGTGTTTATTTTGTGGGTATTGAACCTAACTGTGAATGACTCCTTTCTCACGGAGAAAAGTAATGGGGTTGCACATTGTGTTTAACACAACTCTTAAAATGTCTCGTTTTGGCATATTGTCCTATAATCAGATTTGAGTAGGCAAAATCCTTTTTTTTTTTTTTTTTTTTTTTTTTTTTATTGTGGGAAGCTGAAAGTTTTTCCTTTTTTTTACTTGTCATATTTTACGGAAAGTAGTGCTTAATTTGCCCTTGAAAATATCACATGTCTTCTTTTAATTTCTCTATAATTATGAAGTATAGTAAGAAGTTTGAGAGTCTCATAGGAAGAATTGTTTTTCAAATCCTGATAATGTCCTTGGCACCGTCTAAAACACAGGGACTAGTACCTGAAGCTTCTATCTGTCCTGAGTTCAGCAGTAGCAGTCATTTTTCTCCTTCTTAGTAGCTGGTGCAGTGCTGTGTTTTTGACTTTCAGC
>WYDI02038927.1:0-26035 GCA_009867235.2 Psittacus erithacus | reverse complement strand
TGTCCCTGCCCGTGGCAGGGGTTGGAGCTGGAGGAGCTTTAAGGTCCCTTCCAACCCAAACCAGGCTGGGATTCTGTAAAAATGCAAGGTTCTTTTGAGATGGGAAGGGAGAGGAGGAGAGGAAGGTGGCACCTTTTGCCTACCAGTCAGTGGTCTGGACATCTTCACACATTTTGGAATGTATGTGAGGCTATGAAGAGGGCAGCCATTTCTGGCTTAGCAGGAGCCTGTCTCCACCCATTCTTGATGTTTAAGTAGAATTAGCTGAAGTTAACGGTATTTTACAGAGGAGCATTTTACACTGAGGGACTCAGCACAGCTGCAGCCTGGAGTGGAGCCCCAGTCCATGTGCCTGGGTGTGTCACGCTGCACAACATAAGGGGCTCCTATGGGCTTTTTGCTCACAGTAAACAGTGCTGCTCTGTGAGTCCTTTGCCCCCAAAGGTGGGGAAGAACCCTTCTGTACTACTGGGTACTCATGATCACTGAGGGAAAGCAATGAGCTTCCCTCTCTTAGTCTGTGTTCTCTGTGTAACGTGGGTGGGCTATAGTGTAAAATGTGTGTAAACCACGCTCTGGCTTTTGTCCCATGGGAGGAGCCAGTTAACTGATCTGGAACTAGCATCAAAGGTAGGTGAGATGTTTTTTGAAGTGGCTGGAGGTGGCCTGGCCACAATGCCTGAGAAAAAGCCCACTACACATCAGCTTTGGGGGAAAAGTGCTTACTGTGTGCCTGCTCTTCCCCAGTGATGCCTGTTTTATAATGTTAGTTAGGATAGCTGAAATGGATAAATCTATGGTTTGAGAAGCACTTTGGGACTAATGGTGCTGTATTAATGTAGGCATCTATTAAATACCTGGTATCCAGCAAAAAAACTAATCCAAAGACACATACTGTAACTATAACTGGAGGGAAAGCTAACCAGCCTCTCTCCTGATGGGTAGTGCTATAGAGTTTGTATGTTCTAGGTCTAGGTAAACTCCCAGATGGAGAAGGAATGAGACAGAGAAACAAGGCAAAGGCAGGAATAACTCACTTCCCTGGCTCAGGTTACTGACAAAGGCATGAAAGCCTCAGCCTGTAGTATAAATTATGACCTATCAACTCAACCAGAGTCATAATAAGAAAGGAGGAATCAGATGAGTAAGGCAATAGGGGAAAAGCAAATACTGCGAGTAATGGCAACAAGAGGTTAGTTCCCTAGAAGTTGTCTAACCACATTAGATAGCACAGCTTAGTGACTGAGTCTGGGCTCAGCGTCTAGAGAATAAATCAAATGGGTTTTTTGTTGTTGATAAAACATTTTCTCCACAGCAGATGGATTTAATATTTCCTGGATCCATACTGTTCAAGGCTTGGAGTGGGTATCCTTTTCCAGGGTTGCATTATTGACGGCTTCGTTTCCAAGGGATGCAAACTCAGAATTCTGCTAGGACTTGTTGCTATAAACTGTTAAGTAGCAATTTTTGTCTCTCTTGTCTTCATTTCCTCCCTCTGTTGACTGAAGGGTTCACTCCTGATCCACTTTGCTTTTCCAGGACCAGTTAATTCCTCCCACTCTCACTTGTATTTTCTTCTCTCCCCTGCTCCTCCTTCACTGCCACTTCCACACCTCTCAGCTGTTCAGGTTGTGGGGACTAGCCCAGATTCTGCTAGGCTGACAGTGGTAGCAGGCAGTGCATCCCTAAGCTCTCCTCACTCACTGCTCCAGCTCTCTCCCTCTCCAGCTATCACTCAAGTTACTCTTTGCCCAGAGCAGTATGAATGGTGGAGCATTCCCAAAGTGCAGTACAAGGAAGCAGAATGACTCTGAAGGGCGATGTTCTCTCAGCTGAATGGCAAAGCTGAAGTGCATTGCCATCTCCAATGACACAGGTTATTATTATCCTTTAAAGTAACCTCCAAGGGTATTTTTCTGAAAGGTACCATAGAATCATAGAATCAGCCAGGCTGGAAAAGACCTTCAAGATCATGAAGTGCAACTGTTTCCCAGCGCTGCCAAGGCCACCACTAGCCCATGGCACTGAGGCCTCATTTACACAGTTTGTGAACATTTCCAGGGATGGTGACTGCAGCACTGCCCTGGGCAGCCTGTTCCAATGCCTGAGCACCCCTTAGGGAAGGAATTGTTCCTCATCTCCATCTAAACCTCCCCTGGTGCGGCTTGAGGCCATTTCCTCTTGTCCTTTCACTTGCTACTTGGGAGCAGAGCCCAGCCCCCTCCTGGCTCCATCCTCCTGTCAGGCAGTTGTAAGGAGTAATAAGGTCCCCTGGAGCCTTCTCTTCTCCAGACTAAACCCCCTCCAGGTCCCTCAGCCATTCCTCATCAGGCTTGTGCTCCAGGCCCTTCACCAGCTTTGTTGTCCTCTACTTGACCAGTATCTCAATGTAGTGAGGGGTCCAGAACTGAACAGGATTTGAGGTGTGGCCTCACCAGTGCCCAGTACAGGGGGACGATCACTGCCCGGGTCCTGCTGGCTGCACTAGCGCTGATACAGGCCAGGATGCCACTCGCCTTCTTGGCTGCCCAGGCACAAGCTGCTCATGTTCAGCTCCATCAATCAGCACCTTTTCCACTGAGCAGCTTTCCAGCCACTCTTCCCCAAGTCTTGAATGGGGTTATTGTGGCCCAAGTGCAGGACCCAGCACTTTACCTTTTTGAACATCGTATCATTGACCACAGCCCTTCTATCCAGCTTGTACTTCCCAAAATAAGAATCTTTTAACTAGGTTCTGTGCATAAATATATCCAGCTGCCACAAGACGATGTAAATTCATAGGTATCACGTGGTATGAAGTGGTACATTGCCAGCTTCTTCAGTTGTGTTGTGTGACCTTACCAGGCCTCCTGAATGGAAGAGATGTAATGTACCATGGCTAACGTGCCACCAAAATGCTTTTTCACACATGCATTTTTATTCCGCCATACCTTATCTTTCAGCTTTGTCACATGATACTGGATTTGCAACAAACTCGAGCCACAAAACCTTCCAGTCCCCTAAACACCTTGCAGGGAGCTCTCCTGTACTGGCAGGCTGTCAATTTGGTCTTCTTGCTGACAAATTTACAGCCTATCCAAACCTGAAGTTTGACTGTCTGGGTCAAAGAAGGTTGTTTGGCAAGCCTGGATGGAGATATATAGTAGACCAGCCACTACAGAACTCTAGCAGTATACATACATATATACATATATATATATTTGTCATCAAATAGACAATAATTGTTGCAGGACATATATTACCCCCTTGCTGGGGCAAAGTTTGGATTATGTTATTTTCATTTAAAAAAACATATAATTAAAAATCAGAATTTCCTACCCTGCTTTTTGCTGTCCTTCACCAATATGAAGGGGGTCCCTGCAGCATTTCTTGTGTAACAGAAAATTTTAGCTGTTAGTGACTAGAGGTTTGTTGGGTTTATTTTTTTCCTTTCTCTTTTTAACTAATTCAGTATGA
Organism: Psittacus erithacus; assembly: GCA_009867235.2. Lineage (NCBI taxonomy): Eukaryota > Metazoa > Chordata > Aves > Psittaciformes > Psittacidae > Psittacus > Psittacus erithacus. The sequence goes on along the minus strand of WYDI02038927.1, from coordinate 22,579 downwards.
GTAGCTGAATTTAATTTCTTACTCAGCCTGTAAATCCTTCCTCTTTGCCTATCTCCAGCCCATATCCTCTTACTTCAGCACTTCCTGCAAGGTATATGTGATGCTCACAAGACAGTATTATTCCACGATGACTAAGTTGTCCTGAAGTGTGTTATGGTTTAATAACAACAGGAATTAGGTTTGCTGCTACCAAAACCATTTTATTATGACACATCCAGAGACATAAAACCCTCTTGTGCAATAATAAGGGGAAAAAGCTCTTTCCATCCACTTGCACAAAAGAAGCCTCAAGAGATCAGTGCTATAATAAGAAGAAAACAAACATGATTCAGGTTAGAAAAATGTAGCTAATATGTCTAAAGGAAACTGCAAGTACTTAATCAGGCAGAGGGATTTGGGAAGCAGTATTATTGGACATGACCTGTGAGTTATAGGGAGGCAGCAAATCAGATATTAAATAGATACTTAAGCCTTTTGCTGTGATGTTACTAGCATCATGGGATTTGGGATGTTGTGTTCAGTTGTGTGTGTCCCAATTGGATGGAATATATCAGTAAATTGGTGGGGATGAAGTAGCCATGAAAATAATCAGGCGAGGAAGACAAAAAATTGGGGGGAAATAATTAAAAGTGAAGCAAGTATCAGGAGTTTGACTAAGTGATGGCAGAAGGAAGGAACAAGGAGTTTAAATACATGAAAGCTCTAGTGGGAAGAGGAACCACACAATGAAACACATGAGATGGGATCTCAATGGAAAGGGGAAGGAAAATTTTAGGTTGACTGGCAAGAGAGGAATGTGCAACCTAAGACTCATAACAGCTATGCCAGCCTTTCATTTTATTTAAAGTAAATTCATGAAAGTAATAAGAAATATCAGACTAAACAACTTGAATGTGAAGAAGGTCTAGGAAAGGAAAAATGAGGTCTGTCTTTTGCATCTCAAATTTTAAGGCTGATTCAGTCTCGTCTCACTAATGTACTTTGGGGTTATCTTGTCTAAACCTGAGTGGATCAAGTGGTTGGGTCAAGTGAGGCTTATCTGAGTTCTCTCACAGAAGTGTTGTGAACTTTTTAATTGGGGCAGATGAGGAATTGTTGCCTCTGGAAAGCTTCGTTTTCATTCAGAAGTTTGAAACAGAGGGTAGCCTCCTCTCCTCATCAGTCCTCCCAGTTTTAGGCAACTCAGAGCTCAGTGCTACTGCTGATACTGAGTTATTATATTTAGTTAACCAAGGAAAAAGTGTAATGCACAGTTACAAACGTGAGTGCAGTGTTTTGGTGCTGCTCTCACTAGATATAAGGATGAAAAGACAATCTAAAGTTACATATTACTGGTAATAAGAAGTTAATGGAATCTTCCTAGACCTTACAGTGAAACGTTTACTTTGGTTCACATCTTTTCTCCAGCTTATTTGCTCAGCTTTCCATATTACACAAGGTATCAGATAGAAAATGAAAGTGCTAACACTTGAGAGGTTGGTCGTGACTTCTGTTTCATCTGAGTAGGAGACCCAGAGATGTACAACCAGAAGTTTTCAAGAGCCTACAGTGCAAGGGAACTGAGACACATGACCTGCAAGTGTCCTGCTCGATGGCTTTCGTACAGGCCCACAGCAGAGCAGATGGAAAGTGAGAGTTCACTGAGAAACAACACATCCCATCGAGACACAGGATGCCAACCTGCATTCCTGACATAGCCGTGTTTGAGCCATAGGCAATTGCCAATGGCTCTTGGGGCAAGCCAGGCCAAACAAAAAGTTCCTCTTGAATGTTAAAATTAGAAATAAGATATTACTCAGTTGGACATCACAATACTAGCAGTTGCTCACGGTTGCTTGCAATTGTTCTAACAGGTTCAGGACTAACTTTCTCTCCTCCTTTCCAGAGGCTGCAGGTACATAACCCTCTTTGACCTGCCACAACTCTCTTCGAAAGAGTAATATTGCACAGTGCAGTCTGTAAACATGATACATCAATGTCTTGTTTTCCTGGACTTTGTGAGAAATAGGAGTTAGTTTTGTTTTTACATAAAAGCCTTTTAATAGTATTTTGATGATGAACTGAACCTCTTAGGTAGTTGGGTCTGCACCTGTTTGGGGACAGGAATGAAAAGAAAGAGGATGAGGAGCCTGGCGGAAACCAATCAGCACAGCTTGGCGTCCTGTGCAACACAAACACGTGACTTGGAGAAGAGTTACTCGCCTTAGCACAATGAAAATGTCCTCTGCATGAATAAGAACCACCTCTGTTCTCACCTGCAGGACTTTGAGCAGAGGCAGATGGATGGGCAGGCATATACCCATAGAGTGCCTACTGGCTTGCTTTGTTTTCTCACTGCACCTTGGTTTCAGGATTCTTTATTTCTCTGGCATTTGTTACCACCTACCTAACACGACAGGTCTTTGATGTAGAAGGTATGGGGTTTTGCAGTTTGAAATAAGATGCCAGCCTTGAGGCTGAGACTATAATGACTTTGTGCTGTAAGTGTAATTGTCCCAGTAGGGGAACTATGACATGCACCAGAAGCAAAATTCACTCTTCCAGAGTTTAAGTCTTTTGGTCCAGATTAATAAAAAAAAGGGTGGTACATCCCAGCAAATTTGATTCCTCTCTCTAGTGGAACAATGAGCAGTTAAAGCTCCATTATCATGTGAACCTGGCTTGGCCGGGGTGCTCCGCAGCTGCAGATTTGAGAGCAACATTAGAACTGGCTCTACTAAATGCAACTGCAGCAGGAATATCTGTTTATGGGATGGGGAGGAGTGACTGTTAGCTTGAATTGCATACTTCTGGGTTATTTTTTATTTTTTCGTTTATTATTGGTAATGAAATGTTCTTTTCTTTCTAAAACTTAGGACTGCTCCAGTCAGCAGCATGGGTGTGTACTGGGGACTGTGTTGCCTGCCCACCATGATAATAGCTCTCTCATGTCATGGCTGGCATGCATCTGTGCATGCACCATTATCAGTTCTTTGCCATTGGGTGAGACGTCTACATCAAAGAGGTTTACAAGCAGAACCTCCAATGTGTTTGAGGTTTGTCCATCAGTGCATGATACTTCCCAAGAGCATATTTCCTCATTAAAAAGTAGCCAGACTTGTTCCTGATTGCATTATGGTTACTTTTGATTCAAGGCTGCCTCCAGAATCAATGGGAGTGTGCTCTTGGAAAGTACTGCACAGAGATGGGGAAACCTCAAACATTTTGGAGGTTCAGTTTGGAAACCTCTTTGGTTTGGAAGTCCACCAAAAGCATGTCATGAGATGGTTAGAAGGCTGGGTGGGGTTTACATCTGAGGATAGAGTGCAAAAGTGAGAATTGTTTAGCTTGGAAGAAGAAAGGGTGAGAGAGTATGTGAGTGAGGTGCTTAAGAAAGATACCAGGAAAACTAATCCACTCCTCAAATTAACATTGCTCCCTAATACAAGAGTAAAGGGTCAGTTAGCAAAAAGGAAACAGGGCAAATATTTTAGCATGGACCTGATCTCCAAAGGCTGTAGGCAAGCAATTGGTACAAACATCACAATTAGAAAAAGTGGTGTTGAATTTGAGACTTTGCTATGTGCCCCTAAGCGAAGTTTTCTGTCCTCTATATACCTCCCTGTCTCTTCTGTACATCCCTCGTGTGAAGGTTATAAATAAATTAGAGGGAGAATCAGTCCTAATTGTGTGCTTTTCAAGCAGTTTACTCAACAGGGCTTCAATCCTGATGGTGCACTTTAGGCTTTTCCTCAGTATCTGATTCAGCACAAGTTTTTTGTGTGGCTTTGATAGAAATAATTGGGGCAGTCTTTGGTCTTGATGGGATTTCTGAAAGTACCTACATGACAAAATCCTGTTAGAAACCCAGTATCTAGCTCATTCTCACAAGTCCACAGGTAGGTGTTTTCATCCCAAGAGCTTATATACAAATAATTCTAGACATCTTCCACTGTGCCTCCCAGTAATACAACAGGTATACCAGCGCTACCTCTTGTTTCTTGTAATGGTAGATATGTCAATCTATGTAAGAGGCCTACATAGTAGAAAAGAAATAAAGGTTAGAAAGATTGGATTCTGGACAAACTTAGGAAAGAAATCCAGTTCTAGAGAGTGGCTCTTCATCCAGACCCCTCTGGCTAGTGATGGTGTGACAGTTTACTCCAAGATAAAGTACCTTGCTGCTAAGTGTGTCACCTGTCACTTAATCTAAGTAAGTCCCCCTTCTGCTCTCTTCGGAGAGCTCATCATGCACTGAGATCACAGAAAGGGGATGTATGATCAAAGAAATGTGAATTTTTAAAATTCAAAACATAAACCATACATGACAGTATATAGTACAAGTCCAAAAAAGAGCTGAAAGCACACATCAAACTGAATGGACTGGGGCTGAGGTGTTAGTCCCTGAAGTAGCAGTGGGAGACAAGCTGAAGCAGGATAAAAGCAGCAAATCAAAGGTCATCTGCCTCCCCTGGAGAGGTGGACAAAACAGAGCAGCATAAACATGCAGTTTTGTGATGCCTCCAGTCTGTGACTATTCATCATGCTTCAGATGGGTATTGACCTCTTCAGGGGTCAGGGAGAAGGGGAGGAAAATGTTGTGCAAGTATCAGATTATCCTAAGGTTTTTTGAGGTACTGTATCCTTAATCATCTTTTCCCTCTATCTTCTAGCCTGGAGCTGCTTGTCTGTCCATGCCCAGGTGAGGCAGGGCATAGGCAGTTGCAATTGGCATGAGAAGGACAGTGCCAGGCAGTAAGCTGCTCTGCTGGTGCTGCAAACTCTATTTCACTTACCCAGCTGAGAAGCCTTCAGTTGCTCAGGAAGATAATACTGCTCTCACCTGAAGATGTTTCTCTTAAAAGCTATCAAGCCCCTGTTAGACATTGAGGACCTAAAGCTGGACTTCAGAATTGCAGCTGGCAATAAAATGCAGAGGCACTTGGCTTAACAGAAAAGACAGCAGCAAGGACAGTCCTAAAGTCTCCAAGGGCTGGAATAACACTGCCTGTGGGTAATGGATACAGAAACGGATCCCTTCCCTGGAACAGGTATGAGCTGTGATTTCTTGAGATTGACTTAATGTAAAGCCCCCGTGATTAATGTAACTCACCACTGGATGTCATTGTTTCTCTATAGGAAAGCACCAGGGACACTTATTTGACAGTAAAATTGTTTTTATTGTCTTCCCCCCCCCCAAATAAAGAACCTCACATATGGGATCTTCAGGTGTTTGGCACCTTTTCCACTTGGCTCCAACAAGCTCAGGAACCAGATTACCCTGCTTGTTTTCCTAGGGTGGGGAAGGCTTACAGCCGTCGGATGAATATGGTCTGTCCTCAAACTCGCAGCTATGAGGCCAGATCATCAGCTGGTGTAAATTGTACCACTCTGGTGAGGCAAAGCAGCAATGCCAATGCAAACAGGCTGAGGATCCTGCCCTGTGCCTGCTGCTTTCAAGTCCTACTCAACTACAGCCAATCCTTCCTGCTTCTTCATATACCCCCTTCATGCCCCAGTGTCCCACCTTTTTCTTTGTGTTCTCTTACAACAGACCTAGTCCTTTGTTGTGTTTTCCTTCTCAGTCCTCGGCTTCATCCAGATTTTGGTATCAGTAATTTTTCTCCTGTTCTTTCTGCTTTTGTTTGTATTTTCTTCAAGATGCCCCTTCCAGATGCAGGTCTGGAAAGACAGCCTTAGAGGGATGTGGTCACCTGGAAAAGGAAGCAAATCATATAAACTTAGCCCAGGCTCTTCTCTAACTTAACATTTGCCTTGGCTTTTTGGTTGTTCTGGTCCCATCTCAGTGTTAATTTTCCACACTCACCCCTCCATTTTTTTAATATCTCCAAATATATGTTTAGGCAGGTATAACTGAAGCATGGAAAATGAAACCTCTTTGGTGTTAAACAAGCAGCATGGAATTTTACCTTGTTAGGTCTTGACGTGGGCACAGTGAAGGTCTGGAGAAAGTTCATTTTAATGTAATCAGCACCTAATCTTCTGATAAGGTTCCTCTGTGCTTCCTGCCAGTGGCTGCTGTTGCAAGCAGCCTGTGCCCAGTAAAGAGGGTAGATTTGCTTCCTGGAGGTTAAGAAACTAGATGGTGTCATTGACAGAGTATGACAGGATGGGTGCAGTTTTCTTCCTGTGAGTAGTTTCCTTAGCATCCCTATACAGAAGTTCGATATCAGCAGGAAGGTCTCAGGCTTGATGGTTCATGGTGCTCTTAGAATCACAGAATCATAGGATAGTTTGGGTTGGAAGGGATCTTCAAAGGTCATCTAGTCCAAACCCCCTGCCATGACCATGCCCTTATCATCTTTCAATCACGTTTTTTTATCTAGAATGAAAAGTTAATTAAACCAGTCAATTATTCATACAGCAACAAGGAAAACATCTTTCACCATCACATTGATAAAATAGACCACTTCTCTTTGCTTTCTTTATATCTATTGTATGTCCAGCAGCCTGGGTAGGATACTGTGTGAAGGATCTTGAAGACTGCTTTTCTATTACTGGTGTGAGGGCCAAAGGAAAATAAAAGCCTGCTCAGTCATATGAGCTGCTGTTTGTTTTTCAGTAGATGTTTGCCCACCTTGCCTAGATGCAGTGACAGATCTAACGCCACTTGACGTTGTGCATTATCTGTCTCAGAAAAGGTCCACAAAGTCAGTGACGAATCTGACTGTGCCCTTTTTTCTACACCAAATCAGTTGGCTGCTCTGCTGGTAAAAGCACTGAACCAGGGCTAGATAAAGTAATTCAAACATCTTGTTTCACTCAGGGTTCTGGCAGAGATGAAGAGGAGACCCTTGCTGCTTGAGAAGAGGGCACGGAAAATAGCAAAACGGTTCCATGAGATGGCCTTCATCCAGTTCATGATAGATTTTTGGTCTAAGTGAACATAATTTGTAACTAAATAGAGATGATGGAGCTGTTTGTGGGCTACAAGGATTTAGATCTGTGATGTAATGAAACCATGCAACTTCAGAGTATCAGGGTAGATCTTGCTCTGATGAAATAGAATTAAATTCTTAAGTTTCCTTGCCAGAGAAAAAAAAGAGGAGAGAAGCAGTGAGAAAGACTTGGCATGTCCCACAGAGAGTCTTTTGGGATTAGATAAACTGAAATCTTACTGAGTTTTAAGGTTAAAGTATGTTACAATCGCTAATGTGGCTGTAATAATAGCACCTTATTTACCAATTAAACAGGGAGTCTGTATGGGCTTGGGATCTTACTCACTGGCTTAAAAACAAACCTAAAAATATTCCTAACTTGTACACCTGTTCCCTTACCTAGTCACCAGGGCTGCTGAGAGAGGGGGGTTTCTGCTCAGATTTTGCAATGGTATCTAATGGTTTATATCCATTAGATAATTTTCATGTTTCATATGGACAAATGGTGTCTCTGGCAATGAGACAACTTGTGAACGAGGCATTTCCAGGGGTGCTTGGTGCATCTGATGGTGTAACTTCTGAAACCTTGATGGCTAAAGGACCGAAGTCTGACCTCATAGTGTCTCCCAGTGGTGACCTTGTTTAACAAAGGAGCACTATGTGCAGGTGATGATCTTGATGTGATCTGTTAGAGCCATCTGTATTGGGCATCCAAAGAAAATCCATGGTCAGAGCCTCCTGACTGACTTCAAGTGTTTTAGGTTTGAGTTTATTGTTTATTATCACGGCACAGGAAATATTTGAGATAGCATTGCAGATCTGAAATCACTGGTGAAATACGTTCTAAAGCAGGTACAGGAGGGGCCGGGTAAGATGAATCACATTTTCATAAACAAAATCTCAACAGATTCAGCAATATGAAGGCATCTAACTGGGGCTGTTCAACAGGGGAGTAATTTAGCTGAAAGCAGGACTTGTGTTACAGAGGTTTCTCTTGGTCTCTGGCATGTTGTGATTTTCAATTCTGATGCCAAAATCAGTTATTTTACATGAAAAGAGTTAATTTCCTTATTTATTTTGCCAGCTGGTCTCTTTTCTCCTCTGCATATATTCTTTGGTTATTACATCAGTATCTTTTGATGTGATGCGCTCAGGTCTTTGCTCATTAGGCTGTTCAGTGACCGTAACTGAGTAAATAACTGACAAGGGTGCTGAAGGGGGAAGAAAGAAGATATTAAAAATACAAGAGGACGCAATCTGGTCTTTGTCATGGAGACAATTTGTATCGCAGCTCTACCACTGCTTAGGTTACATACTCAGAGGTATTTGTATAAATATTCATAAAAAAGTATTTATTTATAGGGATATCTCAGTCAAAAACAATAAGAGAGCTTGTGTTGATATGGTTCAAAGGAATTGCTTTTTTTCCCTGGAGTTTCTGGTTTGTCAAGAAACAAAACCACCATCAACAAAAGTTGTCATCTCTGTCCCAGATTGCTTTATGGGTCAGAGTCCTCGAGGAAGCAGTTTTCAAGGATGCTAGAATGAAAGGAATTAAAATTTTATTTGTCCATGTTTGGCCTGAACATTGTCACTGTTTGTTTTGAGATCAATTCAACATTTTGTATCTACAATGATTCTTCTCCTGTTTCCAGCCACGCTGGTGTTGCATATTGTGTTAGAGTTACTTCTTGCTCAATAATCAGTATCTTATAAATCTGAAACTCCTGCAGTGTACACCTACCAGTATCCAGGTACACTGTTGAGAGGTTTTAGCAGAATGCAATTGGTTTAGATATTTAACTCCAAAGAAATAAATAAAGCTTAGGCTTCTTGGTAAATGGCAGCTATGGTGCCTGTACATTCAATTTGATGACTCACTGCTGTAATCCATCTGCCCAGGCTGGAACGTGGCAGCCATTCTGCGCTAACAGCCCAACACAGCCGTTTGTTTTCCTGAAGAGGAGATGTGAGGGATAATTTGTCCAATTGAAACTGCAAGGTGAGTCACAAAAGTGATGACAAGGATTAACTTCCTGCAGCCTGGTCTCATGACTGCAGAAACATTTCAGCACAGCTTGCAGGAGACAGCTTCACAGAGAGCTGGAACACGTCTGGAGAAGTGTCCATCAGGAATGCCCTCTGAGAACAGCAAGAGGCCTTTTCTCTCTGACTATACAGATGAGACTTTCAAGGCTTTTGTCTGTGGCTTTGACTGTTTTCAAATGCCTGGCCAGGATTGGGAGCTGTCATGGATGACTTTGAAAGCAGGCTGGTGTTCACTATTTGTTTAGTGTTCCTTTCTGCTCCTCCAAAGTGCAAAGGAGAAGTTCATTGCTTAAATACTTGTGGTCTTTCAGTAGGAGTGTGATACCCAGCTCCTTTTGGGTGCCTTGAAAAACGGCCTTTCACAGTCCTGCTGAAACTTGCTGTGCTGAGCTGAAAGCAATTTGTTTCATTTCCCATCCTGAATTCTCGTGTTGCATAGCTACCCCTGCACTGGTAACCATCTCCTTAATGCATGCCTTAAGAGCCTGTCTGGTGGCAGAAATATGCTGACAAAGGAAGAACATCTCAGAGTTTCAGATTGTTTGGGTAACAAATTAAACTTCTGCTTGTTTCCCCAAATTGTAGCTGTGACCTAGACATTTTGCAGCTGCCACACCATTAACTAGAACTTCATAGTATTGCTAATAAAAGATACGAAAGAAATAATTTTGAAGTGGTAGATCTAAGCTATCTTCTTGTTCTAGGGGCTCTAAAGTGGATTTCAATCATGTTCACATGATTTCAATCAAATCACAGCCATGTCAAACTCAATTGCCCAAATTACGCCTGGTCCCAACTGCCCCAGACTGGTTTTTGTGTCAGAAAGCCTATGTAACACTTCTCACAGCTCTGACCTGGTAAATTTTCCCCCTGGAGCTACTTTTTTGATTTTTCCTAATATCTAAAACCCAATTTCTTGAACCAAGTATTCAGTAAAAGTCTCTACTGCACAGTATGTATCTTGGAAGCAGAACCCACAACAAACAAAGATGCTAACTTAGACAAAACTGAAACTAGCCCAAAACATGTTAAACAGTAAAAATTACTATGCCACACTCAGGGCTTAAATATAGCTTTTGATAATGACTGCAAAGGGCAGTGATGAATTTCAGTTACATGAAAAAGAAGCAGGCACGCAATGTTCTTACTGGCTTCTTTGGAAAAGCATTTAGGAGCTCTCATGTTATAAGAAGAAATAGGAGAAGCAATTAGCACCAAAGCCACACTGCAACTCTCTGAATAATACTTCACACAAACAGACCTGCAGAACCCTATGGCTTTATTCAAGCAATGAAATGTTGCTCAGTGTAATTATGGATTGCCAGCATAGGACCCTGAATGTAGAAGAACAGCTTTCATCATGCAGGATTTTAAAGCATGATGCAGGCTACAAATGGAGTTCTCTGCGCTCTCGTCTTTCAAAATGAGATCAGACACATTTTCTGCTTTTCTAGGCCCAGGCTCCCTTTTAGAAAATGTGCTTTTTTGTTGAGGCAAGGGGCGACTGCTTTGTGGGCAGTAATTAATAACACTAAGGAGAATACTTCTGACAGCCTGTATCATCCTCTCAGCTTATCCACAGCTGTGGGGAAGCTTATCCTACTTGCTCTTGCTGTGGAGGATGTCTTCCCCTGACCTCTGCCAGCCCACTGACAGCACAAACAGCGTGAATGTGACCATAAATGTGAGGACCGGCAGTGAAGGACCTTTTCATGGCAGAAAAGGTCTGGTTTTCTCTCAGATTTATTGACCGCTAAGATGCTACCCTGATTTGTCATTTTGGACCTCCTAGGTTATCTCAATGACAAATAAACTGCAGGTGCTTTGAAGGGCCACCTGCTACATCAGGTGGGATTGATGTAAATGTCTGGAGCACTCACAAGTTTTATCCTTTTGTTAAATCTAATGTTACATGCATGGCTGAATGGGCTGTTGCACTGTGTGTGCTGAGAAGCAGCAGACCTGAATAGCATATATGAGAAATGATGCACAAAGCCTGTGAGTTTATGTACTTCTTTTGGGCCAAATACTTTACTGAGGGGGATTATTGTGAGTTTTAACTTCTGCAGCTGTTTCTCTGTGTTCATAAAAATTCAAAGCTCAGTCTCATGTTACACCAAGGTAAACCAGATGTACTTCCATGTCTCAGGTACTGCCCACTCAAAATTACTCTCAGCTCACAGAGGCAGAAAACAAAGTGTAACCGGGATGAATCTGTCTCTCGGTGAGGCTCCTTGTCTTTCTAATCCAAAACTCCTCTGACTGGAAGATCTATGATACTAATTCCTTCCAGTATTGCCAATTTTTAGAGTTCAATCATAAATCTGCTGGAGCTGGATTTGTGTTAGAAGGATGAAACACATCAGCCGTCACACTCTGCCTGTGGGAAATCCCTGTTAGGGTTGGTTACCCCTCCTGCTTCTTTCTTCTAGCACAGTAGGTAAGCTCTGGAGAGAGCAGGCAATGCTCTGTCCTTCCCCTGAGGAACAAAAAGGGGTTGTGAGATAGGAGATGGGGACCAGAGGAAAAGCAACCAGTCTTATGGATGATAAAGTATTTTTGCCCCTCTTGGAACAGCAGGTCATTCCCTGTGTATTCCTCTCAGCAGCAAAGGCAGGAGGCAAGTCTGAAGGAAGTCTCTTAGCTGCGCAGGGACAGTAGCTTGAGGAGAGCAGAAGCACAAGGGCAAAGTTCTGGCAAAAGACGGGAGACAATCACGCAACTGTGAGTTCTGGGGACAGCTAACAATCTTGCATCATCAGACAGCACCGCAGGCCAAACCGTGATCTTTGCTTTGCTCCAGTCTCCTGAGTCTGGGAGCGCTGCTAACAGGCTGTCAAACTAGAGAGGAAAGCAGGAGGGAAGTTTAAATACCAAAGGGCAGGACACAAGCTGTGTTTAAGGCGCCTGTTGTGTTTTGCGCTGGAGCAGCTGTCCAGGCGGGAGCAGGTGAGGCAGCCCTCGCCCCCAGCTTGCGCTGACTGGGAGGGAAGCAGGGCAGGCCCGGGAGGGAGCATTGCAGGCTGCGTTTATCGCTCCGATGCCCAAGCGCATGGTTTGTATGACAGGGCACTGCGTTATTGTCGTTGGTTTTGCTATTTTGTCATGAAGAACTGAGTCCCGCTGGGAAGCACACGTCCCCCCCTGGTTCTGAGGGGATTCAGCTCTGCCCTGAGTCAGCAGCCACCACATGCAATGCCCGCCATAACCCACCCTGCCGCATGGCTCCGCCATGACAGCATGCGGGAGGCGGAAACCACCCATTGTGCGGCAAAGGGCGGGAAAGACAGTGTCACTCCTCTGGCATTAAATGACTTGAAATGACCTCTCTGCTTAAGCCCTCCGGCTCGGCCTTAGTGTTTCAGCGTGAATGACAGCTCGTTTCTGAAGAGCCGGCTTTCCGCCATCGCCTCCCCCCACCCAGTGGAGCTGATGGTACTTTCCAGCGCGGCGGGTACAGGTGCTGGCGGGGCGGGGCCACACAGAACGTTCTGGAGTGCGCGCGCGGCACTAGGTGACCGCGGCAGCCGCCATGGAGGGTGTGAGGGATGCAGTGGCCGCCATGATTCCAGTCCGTGATTCCCTGCCCCTGCAGGCGGCAGCGCAGTGTGTGCTGCCCTGCCTGCTCTGCGGCACCCGCGCACGCTCCGAGGGTGGATTTCCCCCGGCATCTAGCGCTGGGGTGCTGTGCGAAGTGGGGTGTGCTGTGCTGTGGTGTCCCTGTGCCCCCTATCCCAGCAGGAGGCGGGGGGTGGTTTACCTGAGGCTGTGCATCTCCTAAACTTCTCCAGTTCAGTTGTTATCTGTGGCTTCTCCACTGGTACGGTCAGCGTAAGCACATACAGCTTCAGGGAATTTGTTAGTTGCCAGCTGGGGATGGTGCTACTTGGCTGTTGCCAAGGCAGGCTTGCATGGAAGAGGAGTTGCACTGGGATGGTTGCAGCCAGGGTTTGTCTGTAGTTAAGCAAATACTCAAAAGGCACTCATGGCTGGTATTTAAGTGATGGAAGTGGATTTAATTCTGTGTTCTATGACCCGGATGGTTTGAAGGTGGGTGTACAGTGGCCGCAAGTATGCTCCACTTAATGCAGAACTGTGAAAAGATACAAAATTATCTTGTCACAATGTAATCATAAATAGGTTCCATTAATTTATACACATGTTTATATATAGTTCATTTGCATTTGAAGACGTTGTTTGCAGTTTGTGGAATAATTTGTAATAAGGCATAAAAATGATACTTCTGATAACCTTGGCTTCAACCAGGCATGAAAGGGGGATTGGGCTGCATTGATTTGTACATTAGATTAATTAGACTACGTTTCTTTCATAATTAAGCTTTGATTTTTCTGTTCCTGATCTTGTGACTTGAGTTTTTACATGTTAGTTTATGATTTATTTTCTTTTTTAAGCATCTGATTTAGTCTTTCAAGGTTGGCTTGCACAAAGTAGATGAACTTAGAAAGATTTCTTCTGAGAGCTGTAAAAATACTTACATTACGGGCTCAGGTGCTTTTTGGAGCATCAGAATAATGGGCCCTTAAGGATTGATCTGCATGTGTAAGAGTGTATGTTAAGCCTACTGGAGTAAGCAGTATCAATAAATTCAGCATATGCGCTGCAAATAGTACCTAAGCCCTCAGTCTTTGTCAGAGTTTTCTTCCCTGCTATTCCCAGGGACAGGCACCCTTCCACAGTCCTCACAGTCCCAGAGTGATGGAAAAGGGAAGCCAGTTCCCTGCACACTCCCTCTCCCCCCACCCCCCAACCCATCCTGAACTATCCAGCGGATGCGGATCAAGAACTTGGCTAATAGACTCAGTTCAGTGTCAGGTTCCCGGCTCGTTTCTGAGCTGGCAGTGTCTCCTGCGCTCTCTTCAGAGACTGAAGCAATTTAAAGGATGCTGTAAATGGAAGGCTGAAAAACCTGGACTTGAGGCTGTTTCAGAAAAAAACTTTGTATTTTTTGATTGGATTGGAGTTCATAAAAGATGGGAATAGCGTCCTCTGTTGATGTTGAGAAGTTGTGGCATGTCCAGTCTCAGACCTGGTATGAATTGCAACACAAAGCTATTTGCCCAAAATCCTGTGTGAAACCACCCCCAAGTCCAGCCTATGCCCTATGCAAACCTGCCTCTTGAGGGTAAGCGGCGCTTGCCCCAGGCACTACAGCTGTGTGGAAGAAGTGGCTTGTCCCCGGTGGTGTAGGCTTTGTACTACCAAAGTGTTCTGCTCAGTTCTGCAGGTTTAAGTTTTCCTTAATTTACATAAGAATTACAGGAACCATTACTTTGCTTTGGATATAGGTACTAACTTAGGGATTATTCCCATTTTTACTCGTGAACAAGCCACTTTGTCTTCCAGTATACTCTTTTCCTTCCTGACTCCTCTTTCCCTTTATTTTTTTCTTGACAGTGTTAACAAGCCCCAGTAGAGTTGCTGAAGTTACCTCCAAATGACATATTCAAGCACTGGAAAGGTAAGATCTCATTTCTAAGCTGCAGTGAGTGGCTTTGTGTGCATCTGCTATGTGCATACCCGTCATCAGCTTACACATGCTCTAACAACACTGGCAGAATTGTGAGGCAGATTTTGATATTTCTGCTTGTATTATCAGCTCTCCAGGAGAAATAGAGTCCTCTGAGAAGCTGGCATGCTGGTAATCTGCTCGTGTCCTATGCCACAGGAATATTTTCTGTGGCTTCTGGTAGAAACTTTATTAAGGAGCATGAAGTGCTGTGTGTTTTGGTGGCTTTCCTGGATTCTTCTTTGCAATAATAATTGTCTGTGTGGTTGCCTGGAACAAGTGACTCAAATGATCCCTCCTTCATATGCTGGAGAGCCAAGTGAAGCCCTGAGTCAAAGCCATTGGAGTGTACAGGAAAAATGCCTTGCTTGGGTAGGAGGAAATGTTGGTTAAATGCTGCTGTGCAAAGACTCTTCTTTGGTTATGATCAGGTTGCTGGCTCAAGCCAGACCTTGCAGTGATGTATGAGCTGAATTTTGTTCTAATACAGAAGTAAGTGGTCTTCTAGCAGGTGAGGAGCAGGTTTCTACATGTTTTGGACTTTGATTTGGTTTTCTTTGCATTTCAGATCCTTGGTTCTTCATGAGTTAGCCTGTACGGGCTTATTTATGGGAAACACAGATGCTTCCTAAGATCCATTTTGGATAGCGAATATCATTTTCAGGGCCCAGAAGTGGCTCCCCAGTTAGTCATTCTTGTGGGGTAGGGTTCTGAAAAAGGTGACAGCAGAGTGATTTCCATGGCTGTTGCCAGGATTCGAGGGTCCCAAATAGGAAGCTGACCAGGTCAGTAGGCAGCTTCCTATAATGTTTATTTAAAAAGACTCAAAATGTGTGTGGAAGTGGTTGTCTGCATTCGTTTTTTCAGTGAAATATTCTGAAAAAAGATTTTTGAATTTTCTGTCTTGTTTATTTGCTTGCTGCTTGTTTTTTCCTAACACCTCCTCCTCCCCAATTTTATTTGTCTCTTGATTTTTGCAGTAAAAAAATGTTCAGATACTAGTGGACTTTTTGTATGATTATACATGTAAATCATTAATAAAGAGTCTGGTTAGTCCTACTTGTTCATGTTTTAATCTTCGAGCTCTTGGGATGTAATATGTCATTACCATAATTCTTCAGGTCTAAGCTTCTGAAAGCAAGTTGAATTATTTCCCTGTGCTTTTGAAAATGGGTCAGGGTAGTGAGGAACTGTCAGACTGTGAGCTGGTGAAATGGTTTGCCTTTCCAGTTCGACTAGAGTGAGGAACCAGTGTTAATGAGGGGAGAGACTATAGTGGTGATAGTTCTAGCTGAATAAAGTGCTTGGGGAATTAATGAAACAAGTAATTCTATGATAGAGTTTTATAGCATGGTATTAATAAACAGCACACGCTTGGCATAGAGAGGTAGAAAAATGATCAGTTTGTGATGGTGCTCTGTCTTACAAGTCTCTGGATATGTCAAAATAGTGTTTTATGGCAGGAGGAAACACAAAAGATCTGCGGTAGTTTGTGGTGTAAGTGAAGAGATAATGTTCATAGCAGAAAACTGTAAGGTAGCAAACAGCATTGGATGAGGAAGCAAAGCTTTGAACTCTGTCCTTATGAATATGGCTCCTGCTGGAGGAGAAGCATAGTCTGCATGAGTTAAACTTCAGAGTAATCAAAATACTTGTCCATTTTCAAATACGTCTGAAAGTTCAGAGTTGCTGGTGCCTTTGGATTTTTCATTGAGAACTGTTTAAGGTGCTGTATTTTCAGGGCAGAAATACTTGAAGGCAAGTAATTGAGGGAGAGATGAAGTAAGTGGAAGAGACACATGACACAATTGAACATACTTAGGGGTTGAGTCTTTTTTGCTGTCTCCCTGGAGCACAAACCTTGTAAGTCAGGTCTTTGTAAGCGTATAAAACTCTTGTCCCTCTTACCAAAAAAACCCTAAAATAATTTTATAAGCTGTGTGTAATCCCAATAAATTTGGGGTGTAAATTTTTATGTGCATACTAGGTCTTAGACTGTAAATTCTTTCTGATTACATCTGCTTAAGTGTATATAACACCAGAAATGACTGTTCTTTGTGTGCAGTGAAGGTTGTAAGGCTGTGTTATCTTATACCTGCTGATAGCAAATTAGTAGTATTGTATGCAAATTTAGTATCATTGCCTCATTTATGGATAATAACATCTCCCTGGATAGACCTAATAGAGGTCCTTCCCTTTTCATTTCCATTTCCTCTTGGACAGAAGTGTTTTCCTGACTTTATACCAGGTGCTAGTTCCTTGTCCTAATGTCAGTGTGGCATTGGCCCTGCAGCAATCCTGTGTGCTTACCCTGTTTCCTGATGTTTGTATTTTCACAATAGTCTTTATTGCTGTATGTGTTTGGCTTGTTTTCAAGAAGGAAGCCCATAGTGCTCTCCAGGCTTCTAGTTGCAGAATAAGCAGATGAGGTTTGCCCTGGTTTTTCTTTTGCCTTTGCTGACATGCTTTACATGTAAAACAATGCCTTGTCTGGACTTCAGGTGTTTCAGCCACTTTCAACTCCCACCTTCATTACTTAATCAAAGTGGCTTCTGGGGTGTCAAAGAAACCTGCAATTTTTTAAAATCTTTTCTGATATAACGTTTCTTTTTCCCATCTTGCCAACTATTTCTGCTCTGCTGCCTTCATCCCTCCTATGAATTTGACACCTTCATAATTTAATCTCCCAGTCAATGTCTTGCCTTACGTCTGGAGCATGCCAATTACATTACTCTTCTCGCTTAGCACATGTGCTTCTAATTCTGTATTGTCACACACCAACTCCAAGTGTTGCTACGGATCATGCTTATGCTTCAGTCCTTCCTTGCCTGCTGCAAGGAAGGGGAAGTAGAAGGGTGTAGTGCATTCACCCTTCCTCTGTTGGCAGTGTTGAATGCTTCCTAGTGAACTGAAGGGCGTCCTATGACAAATATTTTTGTTCATGACCTTCACTGGGGAAAAGAGTCTTCCCGCTAGAAGTCTTCCAATGGAATTTTACATGCTACCTTGTTTGGGTGCAAAATTGTAATCCTAAATTGAAAGTTACACTGTTCCAATGCTGACTTCTGCCATTACTTCCAGTATTATATTCTACTGTCGGCACCAGCTCCAAAATAGCTGCCTGTGCTGTGTGGCTGCTGCTGTAAGCTGCTTTTTTTGATAAGGGGAAGGAGAGTGTGAAAGATGAAGGTGCTTCTCCTGCCCTTGTTATTAATGTGAGTTGTTCCATGTGTAGGACAGTTAGAAAATCCAGGTTCTTCAAGATTTGTTTCCACTAGCCAGGATCTCTGGTATGTAAGAGTGATCTGCGAGTGGTATGTGATGAAGGTTGCAGTGCGAATTCATCCCTCTCAGTCATGAAAATAATCACTTTCTTCTATCTGGCCACATGTTTTCATGACTTTTGCTGGATAACTGGTTTTATATAAATCCAACAGAGATGTAGTAATGAATGACACAGATCATTGGGTGGAGCAAACAGACTTTGTGGTTGCTTAAACCTCGTTTCCCTGAGAAAACAAACCTAAAATCAAATGCCCCCCCACATGGGAGGACATACGAAAAATATTTGCATAAGGAATCTATGGTTCCCTAAGTGTGGCATTTTCCATGTCTTGAAACCATTTAAAAGCTCCTTCTGTAACCACCAGCTCTGTGGCATACTGGCTGGTGTTTCTGGCCAGTACTGCTGCTCTGACTGATATGGAGGCCAGGTTTCATTCATACAGCAGTACTATCCAGCCTTGACAGCCTCCAGAATGACCCTGATTCTGGAAGTCTCTCTTGACTTCTGAGCTTTAGGGAGTACCCCTGGAGAGCAGAGGCCAAATACATACCACAGATAAGTCAGTGTAATTGCTAATGTCCTGAATAACAGCTTTCTTGAGGTTACTCCAGTCTCCATGAACTAAAAATTGAGGATAGCAATTCAGGGGCTACAGGACCTGCCTACAAAAACTGCAAAACATACTGGGGAAATACTAGAGGACTGGTCAGTGTGTCTTTCAGGAGTAATAGCACTTCAATAATCCATATGGCATGTTAATAGCACACATCTCTGTAGCTTACCATATAGATGAATCTGGCAGCTACCCCAGCTTGCTTTAGTTACAAGGTTTAAGAGTCCCCTGTGACATGCTGTCCCTTTAAAGCTGCTGCAGTATTGGATATACTTTATAGGATGTATTTATTTACTCTCTTACATGATTAGCACTCTCTTTGTCCTTCAGCAGTTGATTGCTTTCAACCTGGGGACTCTGTCTGCGAGGCTTGGGAGAATTTGCAGGTGTTACATGTATATGAGTGTGGTTATGAGGAGGCATATTAGCTTTTGAGAGTGTATCTTTTTTACTGCAGTGATAAATCTTCAGAGGTAGCAAACAATGCTGATTTATACACAACCAGATTAAAGTTTGTGAATAAGAACATAATTGCTGGCACGCTTGTCTTTTTTGATCATGTACAGTATTCAGCTTAGGTAATGACAGGCTTATCTCTGTATTTGAAAGCCAATGCCATGTTGCATTTACAGCTTAATACAAATAAGAAGAATTCTTCTGTGCTTCAGTGAGTGAGTGTAATTGCTGACAGATGTGAGTTTTAGGTTAGCATTCCCAAATTGCCCACCATTTATACAGCTCCCCTGAAACCACATTGCAGCACAAGCCTTTGGGTTGGTGATGGGAAGGTGAAGGCTGCGTTGTTGTAATATGAACAGGCAGCAGAGGCAAGACTTTTCCTCCTGGGAAAAGCCAACACTGTGATACCCCTAATGTCTCACCATGCTGGCAGGCAGCCTAGTTTTCCGTAGTCCCTATGGAAAAATGCGGCTTTGACAACTTCTATGACTTGATCATCCAGTGTTAGTCTGGCTATCAGTGCTGTGCTGGGATACTTTTGCTAGTTTAGGATTGCAGCAAAGTTTGTAGCCTGTCGTTTTGTCGTGTAATGTTGCATCTTACATTAAAGTGTGTCTGTAAGAAAACCCTGTCATTTTCATTAAAACATTGCACAGGAATAGGGCTCATTTACTGGCTTGAGTAAAGACATTGTTTCCCCACTGTATACTTGATACAGGAGAAGTCTAAAGAAACTTGCGTATTTTTATACACCAGTTATCTAGGATAAGTACTGTAAAGATGCCTCATTTGAACTGAAAATCATCAGATCCTTCTGAATGTTTTGACAAAAATTGGGTGCTATAGTTCTTGCATGTCTAAAACTGCTGAAGCATCTTTCTTCCATCCTCCTGAACCTTCCAGCTCTTGATGGGACCAGAACTGGGGGTTCCAGAGGACTAACACTGGAAAGAAGGACTAGGCTATGAGGTTAAGATAGCTTAACCATTTTCTGAACTGCCCATAGCACCGCAGCATAGCCTGTATCCCTGGACAAAAACCTTCTTATTCTTTTGATACTCAAGATCCCAATTTGAACTTGAGCTTGCAGGGAGCAGGGGCAATACTGAGGCAAAACTGTCTGCTTTTGAAGGTGAAGGCATTGTTGTCAGACTGGGTCCATATGAAGTCGGTATGTAATTACTGCTCATTCATTTCTGAGATAGCTGTGAAATCATCCTATTTTAGAGCAGTTTCAGCAAGTCAACAGTGTTTTGTGACCGAGCTTTGGAAGCTCTCCTGCTTAGTTTGCAGCTTCCTCAGATGTAGTCATGTTAAAGCTGGGTTGAATCTCGTTCATTTAGAAACCTTCCCTGGGATATAATAGAGAGAAATTATCACCCTTTGAATTTTCAAAGTAGTGCCTTGTGTGGGGTTCTGCAGGAAAAGCAGGATTAGCTGGATTAATAGCATGGGATTTTAGAAGAGAGAGTAATGGTTATATGCATCACCCAAGGAAAGATCTGTATTTTTTGATCATATGCAAGCTAGAAGAGTAGTAAGAATCCTAGGATGGTTTGGGTTGGAAGGGACCTTAAAGCTCATCCAGTTCCAACCCCCTGCCACAGGCAGGGACATCTTCCACTAGAGCAGCTTGCTCCAAGCCCTGTCCAACCTGCTTAACATATTTGTGCTAGAGATGAATTGAAATACTCTGATTTTAGACATGAATAATCTGTAACTCTTGTCAGTATAGCAGTGCATCAGACTGGCTCTGAATGCTCAGCTTTTCTTTGAGGAATTGCATGTGTTTCTGTAACATTGGGCCGTGGTGATGCAGGTAGCCCAAAGAAACACACATTTAGTCTGTAATTTTGGATACAAAATGTAGGATTTTCTTTCCTAGCAAGAGCCTTCCTCCAGCTGCTGAAGCTGAGGCCTTCTGTGTAAAGGACAAGTCTGAAAGATTTTTAGGGTTGAATTGTAAACTGCAGGACATGCTTCTAATCGCAGTGTCATGCTCTGGTTTAGGCAGACACAATGTGAAATTTGCTGCTATAAATCAAGTTCTTCCAGGCTAGTTTTTGTAAGAGTGATGCTGCACACAAAGCTGAAGCTCAGCATCAGTTCTGAAACAAGTAACTGTGGTGCTTAGCTGCTGAGGGCAGCTTCCCAGCTCTCTTACATCACCTCCAGTGGTGCTGCAAGATTGATGTAGGAAATTGTGGAAGTGCACTCGATCAAGAAGCCATTCTGTCACCACAGGCTCTTAAAGATGTTTGTCGCAATGGAGCATAATTGGCAAGAGCACTGTGGAACAAACCTCTGATTTATAAGTTACAAACATGAAGTCTTTAGGAAAGTTGGAGTAGTACTTTACAGGTCACCTTTATTTTTCCTACCATAGATGCCTTACCTTGCAGGATTCCTTTATGTCACTGCGTGTTATTGAAGTGAATTACGAAGTCGCTGTGTGTGTAGCAAGGTAGAATTGATACAGTTTTGGGGAGTTTGTTTCAAAAGAGGCCAATTGAAGAAACACTGAATGAAATATGAATGCTTAATTAAAATAAATGGGGGTGTAAATTTCTGGAAAGAATGCATTTAATAGACTGGCACCAGAGAAGTGGGATTTATTTCTGATGTAGTAAAGCCTCAGAATCCCCCTAGGGTATGTTGCCATTGTGCAGGCAGCAGTGTACATACAGTATAGAGGATGAAACTGTGCTTGCCTGAAGAGCCTTCTGTCTAACTGGAACAGAGCAGGAGAGCAGAGGTGATAGTATTTACACTTGAAAGTAGGAAGCTGAGGCAAGAGGTAAATGAATTAGCTAAAGTCAAACGTAATTTGTAGTTAGCGAGAGAAGTAGAAGCAGATATCCTGCATCTCAGGCAAGGCTTTGGCCAAAAGCTCATTTTCCCTCTTGATAAATGCATTCTGGTTCCTAGTAAAACAAAGCATAACTTGTCATTTACGTAAGGTATATTTTCCTTCTTTTTAGGAATTGAATGAACCAGAATTCAGTACTGAAAGCACAGAAATTCATCCCCTACTATTGAAAAATTTGCCTCCAGACCCCTCACAAATTCAATTTTGGAGTTCCTGTAAATAATTCTTTGAATTGGTAAATGGAAACAGGGTGAGAAGCGTATCACCACCTTCATCAGGTTGTAAAAGAAACAGCTTCTACTGAGTTTCTACTTGGGGATTGTTTTACATATACAAACCAGGTTGTGAAACTTGTAAATCACTAACTGCAGTGAGCAGTTTAGCATCAGACAGGAAGCTCCTTGTACATAAGAATGCTGTTGTCCCCTCCAGCCCAACCAACCTGTTCTGGGTTCAGCAGTAGCAGTCATTTTTCTCCTTCTTTAGTAGCTGGTGCAGTGCTATGTTTTTGACTTCTAGCTTGGGAACAGCGCTGATAACTCCGATGTTTTCAGTTGCTGCTCAGTAATGTTTACTTTGCCCAAGGACTTTCTGAGCCTCATGCTCTGCCAGGGAGGAGAGGAAGCTGGGAGGAAGCAGAGACAGAACAGGAAGCAGACCCAAACTGACCAAAGAGGTATTCCATACCACAGCACGTCATGCCCACTATATAAACTGGAGGCAGTTACCTGGAAGGGTTTGATCACTGCTCAGTCGGGCAGGGTATCAGTCGATGAGTGATGAGCAGTTGTATTCTCTTCCCTTGTTATTTCCCTTATCGATATTGTTACTGGTGGTAGCAGCAGTGGTTTGTGTTATACCTTAGTTACTGGACTGTTCTTATCTCAACCCATGGGAG
>WYDI02038925.1:0-13582 GCA_009867235.2 Psittacus erithacus | reverse complement strand
TTAGTGAAGCCATGCTGGCTGTCACCAAGCACCTTGTTGTTTTTCATGTGCATTAGCATGCCTTCCAGGAGAATCTGATCCAAGATTTTGCCAGGCACAGAGGTGAGCCTGACTGGTCTATAATTCCCCACGTCATCCATTTTCTCCTTCTTGAAAATGGGGGTTATATTTCCCTTTTTCCAGTCACTGGGAGCTTCACCTGACTGCCATTTTTCAAATGTGATGGACAGTGGCTTAGCAACTTCATTCGCCAGCTCCTTCAGGACCCGTGGATGGAGTTCATCAGCTCCCACGGTCTTGTGCACGTTCCGGTTCTGAAGATGGCCTTGAACCTGATCCTCTCTTACAGTGGGCCCAAGGTCTTCATTCTCACAGTCCCTGACTCTGCCTGCCAAGACTTGGGTGGTGTGGTCAGAGCATTTGCCAGTGAAGACTGAGGCAAAGAAGTCATTAAGAACCGCAGCCTTCTCCAAATCCAGGGTAGCCAGTTCTCCCGATAGCTTCTGGAGAGGGTCCACAGTGTCCCTAGTTTGTTTTTAATTCACAAAAAAAATCTGTATTGTCCTCTTGAAACAAATAAAGCCATAAACCTTTATATGTAAAGCTGTGTAGACATATGTATCTCCTGATGTTTCAGAAATAAATACCAGATGGCACCTCAGTTTACCTGGTTTCTGTTATTGTACCTGACTGTATACAGTTAAATTGATGAATAAAAGCAATGTTAGATATAAGCGTCTTTTGAGAGACAATTAATTGAGGGCCCTGAACCTGAGAATTTAAGCCCTTAAATGTCCCTTTTATGAACTAGAATGTAAAGGAAACGCTAAATCACTGGAAGATCAGAGGCTCTGGAAAGGAATGGGGTTATCAGCAGCTGCAAGAAATGAATGAGACAGATCTTGACTGCAGCAAGTACCTGGCCGTAAAAAAGGTGAAGGGAACTGCTGGAAAGAGCTTTCAAGGGAAGGCTGCTGCATCGATAAGGAATATAAGACTGGAGGCAACTTCACAGGTTACACTGAGTTACATCACATTGAGTTACACGTGCTACATTCAACATCACACACTTACTATGTGCCAGTTTAAAAGTAATTCATTTTTTCTGGCATTATCAGAATATTTATACTAGTTTGTAAGCTACCAATATATATTTGTGCTTGTGCCAGTGCTGGTCTGTGGCCTTTCCTTGGTGTTTCCATTTCCCTGCTGAATTTCCAGGCATCAAGCATGTCTGTGATAGGATTCAGATTAAATATGCTGAGCTCTTTATGTCTCCTGTGTTAAGACAGGCTCACCCTTCCCTGTATGATTCTAAGGAGAAGGGCAAGCAAAAACTGTAACACTTCCTCCTGTGGAGTTGATTATTTTATGAAACATACTGCGTGATGGTTCTCTGTGGCTGCTGGGGAGTTAGGAAGTAGTCTTTTTTTGTACTATAGTCTATTGTTTAAGCCAGAATTAATTAGTACCAATTTCCTGGAGGTTTAACTCACCTGTAGCAAGACACACACTGTCCTTTTTGCTGCTGGCTTATTGTTATCGCCTGCTTCTAATGGTAAGATAACAAATAGGCTACTTCTAATGGTAAGATAACAAATAGGTTTTCTTATTGACTGAGACTTTTGGGCGTGAATGGCATAACAGCAGGCTTCCAGAAGTAGTAGTCATGCCCATTGCCTTCTTTGTGTGAACATTTAAATGACAGGACAGAGGCCTGTAGCAAATCCTTTTACATCCCCACAGTGCATTTGGGGGCTTCTCTCTCAACGTGAGCATAATTAAACTTGGCAGAGGTAAGAGACCTACAAGCAAAGGCAAGAGGTATTTTAATACAATTTTTCAATGCATGCAAAGTTACTGTTTCTGTCATGCTAAGGGGAACAAATGCAAGATATCTTTACTGGCAAAGGCAGCACATTTGTTCTAAACACCAGCCTGTTTTGCAGCAAAATACCCTGGTAAGCTAGTGTTTCTTAACACCACTTCTTATCATTGTTAATCTCCATTTTATGTAGGATTAGATTGAGTATACCTTAAGAAAATTCTTATCACCAGCTAATAATATAAATACATTCTCAATTGCAGATAAGAGATAGTGATTTTTATGCTATGCTACTGGTGTTCTTGAAGTCATCAGAGAACCCATCTTTTATTACTGCCACCGTATCATGCTCCACCTTACCCCAGTTAGCTTCTTTATGTCTAAAGGTCTGCCTCTCTTCTGCAGTAGTGTGACACAGTGGATGAGCTTTTAAGCAGCCTCTTCTTCAAGTGTAATTTTTGGTTTCATCTGTTTCAATCTGTTTCTTCCTGAAAGACATCAGTCAACTGCTTTGTCCAGCAGTTTCAACATTTTTCACTTTGGGATAGAGCCCAATATTTTCTTTAAAACCTTGTATTGATTGTAAGCATGGCCACTGAAATGAATTCTCTCTGCCACTCTTTATCCCTCCATTTCATAACACAGAGGTTTAGCAAATATTGTATCAGTTTCAGCAGACTCTCCTAGAAAGTTCCATAGAAAGCTTTTCCCAGAAGGATCTTTAGAAGCACCAGGTTTTCTGCAACTTTTCTTTATTGCTTTTCATGACTTTTCCTGTTTTGAAGTATAGAAGCAGCAAACCTTGAATTTGAAAAAATTTGAAAGTGGGTTTTGTTGTGTAAAATTCAAGTTCTTTACTGTCTCCCTAATTTAATGGATGGATGCCCTTGCAGAGTGTCCATTTCCTCCCTCTGCCTGATCTGTATCATTTTTCTGTGTGATGCTGTTGCACCTACCTGGCAGCTTTACCAGGCCTCTTTACCCTGATTCAGCAATTACTGATGTATTTTCAAGGCCCAAATCAACGTCTGGAATTGCCTCAGATTGAGTATTCTACATTAACACATTTTTTGAAACAAGGGTTAGCATCATTTCAAGTGCCTTGTGCTAGACTGTTTTTCCCTCGAATTTAGACAACAAGCATGTTACCAGGAGCTCAGAGGAGTGGTGATGTTTTACCTTTATACAAACAGAGGCAGCTGGGTTTTAAACACAGTGAGATCCAAGTACCTTTGAATGTTGTTAATATCTCTTCTGAGACGCACCATAGTGCTCGGGGCCTGGTTCTGTACCAGTTTTGCTGTTTGCCACTCAAAAGAGGCCATATTATTCCTGAAGTTTCCTGCCCCTTGCTTTGGTGTGATGAATTGCTAAACTCAGAATGTTCCACCAGTCTCTTAATCCAGCTGCATACTGGGAAAATATGGTAGTTTTTATTTGACTCTGCTATGGCAGCAGAATCACCAGTGGCTTTGTGGACAGATGATCCTGCAAAGTCATTCAATCTCAGCATTATTTTGTGTGCTGTCTTACAGGAATTGCTAGCTATAGAGTGTCTCCTTTACTCTCAGAAAGTCAATAAATTATGTCATTAGCTACTAGAAACTCCCACACTATCCACGCAGGTGGAGCAGTAGATTTTTTTTTGGGAGCATCCAGCCTTTTGAAACTTATCTCCTAAATAAGTGGTTTTCTCACATTGCAACAGCTGCAAGGTGATGAGGTCTTTTTAGTTCCATTCAGCTGGCTTCTCCATTTCCCTTATTTCCAGTTGAGAATTCCAGCTTCATTCCAAATTGGCAGGACTCTCACTTGACAAATAACAACCATTTGCTAAGACTGGACAACATCAAAGCATTCATACTGCACAGTTTTGCATCCGTTGTGATCACTGTAACAATATTTGATGCCAACTGGAGCCTGGACTTGACCTGTGAAGTTTCTTCCCAGCACTGTGATGTCCATTCCTATCATAAATCACACAAGCAAAAGACCAAATGGCAAAGGGAAGGAAAGCTAAATCACAGCATACAGATAAGAAACAGCACAAGAAGAAGTTCTCGGGGAAGGCATAGTCCCCTACCTCAACCCCACTGTCCAGTGACTCACTGTACCTCAAACCTGCTACAAAACCTATTTGCAACAGAGTTCAGATCTTCACAGCTACATAAAAAGCTGTCTAGACCAGAAAACATCTTTTTCATTTAAAACTAATGTAAGATGAGAAGGCTGGCTTCTCCTTGAATTGAAGGAGAATCCTATTTTCAATTATTTCCTTCTATAGTCATGCACGCATAGTTATCAGCAGTTCTGCTTTAGCAGGAAAACAATCTTACCCTAAATATCTCTGGACATTCCTTTCCTCAATATTCATCTCAGTTGTGTGACCGTTTTCTTTCATTGTTTCCTTTCTTTCTTTGCTATGTGCCTTAGACAAAAACAAGCCCTGAAGATGTTCCCAACAGTCCCACATGGCAGAAAAGCAGCCAAAAAAGAAACTGAGGACATCTGTGTTGGCTTGCAGTAGTCTCCACTCCTGTGTTGATCATGCATTCTCTCCCATTAGCTTACGTAGAATGAGGATGTTTGACCTACTGGATTCTGCATGCTCTCTTTCTTCCCTTATGTCTACTTTTCACGATTCTGCTGATAGGTTCAGGCTATGTAGCTGTAGGGATCTGCCTAGCAGGGAATTTCCCTTCTATAGTTCAAGCTGTGGATAGTACGAATGTGTGAATAGCCTGGAAGAATCATTTTTAAGAGGGCATGAGGAACAAAATTACTGAGCTTGGGTTCACTGAGCTTCTGCTTCCATTCATGAGTTCTTCAGTAAGCATAACTCAATAAAAATATCTATGCAATATTTGTTCAATGAGCAAACAAAAAGAACAACAATAATGAAAGCTTAACCAAGGTTTGCATTCACTTTCTGAGGCGCAATCTGATAAATGTCTGGCTTACACATAAATACTGATTTCATTTGATCTTTTGGTTAAGGTGATGGCCCTTAGCATAAGGAATATGACAGGTGATGCTTTGAGATGAAATGGTAACAGATGCCTAGACTATAAATGCTGTAGCTTTCCCTCTTTATTTAATGAAATAACTGTAATCACAGAGAAGAAAACAGACAAATGTTTCACACATACAGCAAGCTTCAGCAGTCAATCAAGCGATTCCCTCAACACAATGAACAGAGTCTTTCCAGCTCTAGGCCTTTGCCACAAAGCTAATAGCTCTACTGTTCCAGAAAGCAATCACATGCCCCATGCATCTCCCTGCAGATGCAGCTTTCCTGCTCAGTCCAACCATAAATACTGTATTTTTGCACTCCCTTACACAGGAGCAAGTTGCAGTCCTGCAATCAGGAAATGCCATGATCAGAAGTCATTATGGTGAATCCTCTGAAGTAACGTAAAGGAACACTGAATAGCTTTACATGATTTTAAAGTCTTTGCACAAAGGCTGCTAGATTCTCAGAAACAGTAACTGGAGGCTGTAGTCAAATGATAGGTTATTGCTCCCCTCCCCCCCCTTTTTTCCTCCATCAAAGCAGGAAAGGAAATTAAAGATGTCTGTTTTCATTAAATAGATTTTTATTATAACTAAATCTTGGACAAAAATAGGGCAAGCAAGAGCACTGCTGTTTCTCTTTCTGACAGGTAACTTCAGAAAGTATGAGACAGGTGACTTTAGGAATTAAATACTTAATACCACTGCATGTGCTTGGCGATCTGTTAAAATAGCAGCTGTTTCACTCTTGATCATAAGGAGAAGGCAATTATTATAGCCTCAGTTATGACTACAGGTAAGCAGGCAGGCTTCAGCACAACTTGAATCCCGACTCTTTTGCCTTTGTTTACCAGAAGCCAAATACTACCCCAGGCATTTCACACAGCAAGCAGACATGTCCATTAACAGCCAGAAAGAGGAAGGATGTTCACTAACATCAGCAGTTGCCCAAACCTTAAAAAATGTTATTCAGTTCTTGTGCTCACACAGACATCCCATGGGATTTTATAAAAATTATTTCGTTTGCCTAGTGCAAATACTTCAAAAGACTTGTTTTTTTTCTAATGCCCAAAACCTTTATGTACTCACCCTCTGAAGAATACGCTGTGAAGAGCTAGGTACTAACGTTGCACAGGGATTAAGCATTTAGCAACTGTTGGAGAAAGAGTCACTTCTTCCTTCTAACACTAGGAAAACCAGACACTTTTTTATAAAACTTCAGTGTTTGGAGAACTCATTTAGGAGTGAGAACTATAATTTTAGTTCTTCTTGAAACTTACATTCTGAACCCTAGATTTCTGCCTATTGCCTAAGGCAGTCCCAGTCTGCAGGTTCCAAGATACGGGAGAGGAGGAAGGGAAGTACAAATGGATCATGATGGGATGGGAAGGAGAAATTATTCCTCCTATGGAATGTGCAGTTTTTTATACTAACAGAATTTAAAGCTCAAACAAGCTGGAGGGCAGGTAGGCTGCTTCTCAGTCATGTACCATACCTGGATTCCAGCTGCTGGTCTTCAAGTCATCAAGCACATTTCTGGGTTTTTAATTTAAAATAGTTTTGTCTCTTTTTCTTGGTGAATATTCAGTTCTTGTTTGCAAAGTGGATCGGCTTCAAACAAAGCAAGTAGGAGTACTGCTGCAGTGCCATAACCCAAGTCCTTAAGATCGTAGTGGATGGAAGAAAGACAAGGCAAACAGCAGGAAGGAGAACTTTGATACTGCACAAACAGAGGGAAGCACAGAAGCCAGCCAGTTATTTCCTAAGGACCATAAACTTCTGGAGCACATCTTCCAGAGGAGGAGCTCAGTGGATACACTTCAGGAAAGCCTTAATTTTAAATGCTGGTAAGCTCAAGCATGAGAGTTACAAGTTGCTAGGTCTGAAGAGATTGAGGCAGTTTCATTTATTCACAAAAGTAAAACTGTAGTCAAAGGACCTTTTCTATTTAAACCCTGATAACTATGGGCTTGGACACTAGGAGCATGCAAATTTTAGTCTGGGTGACAGTAACAGTGGAACATCAAAGCAGTATCTGTGGATGCAGTGGATTTCTAAGAACATAAGGATATTAACTAAGGGGGTGGGTTAGCACAGGCCAAATATCAGAAAACAGACCTAAAAAGACCTTATTTTATTCCAGTGCAAGAGTAGACACACACTAATGTGAACACGTACAGGTGAGAAATGAACCCCACTCCTGTATCAGCTCATGCCTAGGGGCATTCTCCCCCACCTTACACTATGTAGAAGGGTACAACCTTCACCCCATGCCACGTATGTCTTCCTGATGTTGAATCATTCCCTGGCTTCTGAGAAGTGTTGCAGCCTGGCTTCAGTTCCTTGTAGTCTGGGAAGGTACAAGTTTTTGTTGCCATGGAAGGGAAGAATAAGATAGGCTTATAGGGAGGGACCAAACAATTAAGAGTTTTTATTGCCTTGCTATACCTGGTTGTGCCTGCTTTGGTTGCTAGCATGTGCTGAGGACTGTGATCATAAAGCATCGCAATTACAATCCAAAATCTGTGGTTACTAACCCATGATACAATCACACCTTCAGTTTGCTGTGTGAACTTATCCTGAGAGGCATACCTGTGTTGCACACTGTATGGAGTAAAGGTGGATGAGCCAACATTCCAGAAAAGGTGGGGCTAGTTATGACATGTGAAATTCCATGCTACTGTGACTTATTTAGAAGCAGCCCAGGTATTCACAGGTAACACAGGGTTGTGCTGAGCACACACACGAATACAGGATTTGGTAATATTTTTCATGTAAATATACTTGGCAAAAGATACTGGCAAAAATAATCCATTTTCTAGTCAGTCAGAACTGATGCCATTGACTCTCTGTGCCTTGATGATATTTAAAATACTGCTGACTGCTGCTGTGTTGATACAAGAAATGCAAATCCACACACTTTCTGACAGTGAAAACCACAGGAAAACAGAGGCTTCAGGGCCAAGCAGTCTATTGTAACAGGAAATGTTTTCAGAACAAAAAGTGACTGGGTCATGCATAAGCTTTGCAATAGCAGTTGTTTTGGCAGCTGAATAGTCTGTTGGGGGAGGCAGATCAGTTCATCTCCCTTGACCCAGAGTATTCTTTCCTCTATTAACTGGCTGCTTTGACTTGCTGCTTTTGGTCCCTAGGTTTTTTTTTAGTTTTAAATTTTCCATTGTAAGGAGAGAAAGATGTATGACAGAAGAGGCCACAGGAATTTGTGGACAGAAATGCCTCTCCACTGGTAATGTCTGATTTTTCAGTAACCTTGGCATATGTTATATAAATGGGCTAGGAGATAAACCCCAAACCAGGCATAGGTCACTGTTATTGTAACAATCCATCTAGCTTTACTGACTTTAAATATGCAGATAATTTTCAAGCAAGCAAAGATCTTGTGGGAGGTGGGGATGTGTCAAGGTGTGGAATCTAACTTCCATACCAATTTCAGGGACTTTCCCTTCTGAAGCCTAAATCATTGAAATGGGAACATTCCTGTGTTAACAAGAACACACCTCTCCTTCTAAGCCATCCACCAAAAGTCTTCAAACAAACAGAATAAGTGATTTATGGTGATATGAGCTCCCCTGACACATGCACAGCCAAGACTAATATTATGGTACAATATGGGATGTTTGATTAAACAAAATGTTTTGGTACTTACATTTGACAAGTTTTTGCATAAGGCAATTGTGTCAAGCTATGCATCTGAGTCAGGAAACCTTAATTTGTTCCAAGGTTGAGTGTTTATGGGATTTTTTCTTCTTTCACTTGTTTCATTGGCAAGAGGCAGCTTACACCATCATTGTAACACCTGAATGTATATATGTCCAGACTGTCTTGCTGAACCTGCAAGAGGATGCAACAAGTAAGGGAGATCTCACTGGAGAGGCGCAGACAGTGCTTTAGCTCAGTGGAGAGCTTAAGGGTGACTGGACTGATTTTGCAGTGTGCCTCAGAAGCTTGGAGCATGGAGAGAGAGTACTGAAATGACTAAGAGGCTCTGAACTGCATTTGCCAGGTGCAGGTAGGCTCACTAGCCTGGCTTCAGTGCCTGTTCTTTGGGAAGCAGGTTCAGAGTGAGCAGGAGGAAGCAGAATGAATAAGCATGGGTCAGCAGTGAGCCCTAAGCCAAGAGTGACAGTCCTGGTACTACTGGAGGAGATAACTGACCACAAGATGGATGAGCACAGGAAGGCAATAACAAAGATCTGGCTCAGACAAGGTCTTTTTCAAGACAAGCTTTGTCTGGAGGGAAGGTTGATAACCTCTGATGCAGATTAGATGATCAACTCACATCACTCACCCAACACAATTATTTA
The DNA here is from genome assembly GCA_009867235.2 of Psittacus erithacus. Classification (NCBI taxonomy): domain Eukaryota; kingdom Metazoa; phylum Chordata; class Aves; order Psittaciformes; family Psittacidae; genus Psittacus; species Psittacus erithacus. Next base: position 4,420 of record WYDI02038925.1, on the reverse strand, counting down.
GCAGACAAAATATAGTAGGCAGTTGCCATTTGGAAGGACAGGGCAACCAGATGCTTCAACTTCTAGATGCAGAAGTACCTGAAGAGATGGATTTTGTAGCAAGTGAGTAGGTGTGTCTTGATAGGATGTCCCACATGTGACTGGCTAAGTGAGCACAATTCTATGAGAGTGATCATCAGCTGAGAAAACAGCTGTCACAGGAATTCTACCATGAAATAACTGCTGATGAGTTCAGCTTTCCAAGCGGAATATGAATCCTGACTAGCATAAGTAAGGATCAAGGCTTTCATTGGATTGTGTCACCGATGTTTTCATACGCTTTGAATTTTCTTAATTTTTAAGATCTGCATACTGAAGTATATAAATCATTGATAAAAGCCTGTATGAATTCAACCTGCTTGTAACTGTTACATGCTATTGCCTGTACATCTTGATCAAACTGTAAGAAAGGCAGAAGGTTCAAGATCAAAGCAAGCAGGAAACTTCTAGTGTGGCCAGAGTGACAAAAACATGCTTATCGTCATGTTCCTATAATCACCCATGTCCTGGCTGTCAGAAGACAACTGATACTTGTGTCATTCTGCACACTGCAGTTTGCTGTGGTAGCCAGGATGCTGTAGTTTCAAGAAAGAACATGCACCAGGGCATTAATTGCAAGTGAGAGCCAAGACTCTGCTCTTTGTCCTGCTCTTCATTTGTACTGTTCAAAGGGATTCCTGCCATGGATCTTAGCCAAGGTAAGGTTTATTTTAACTAATGTCCCCTGTAGCCCCAATTTATTACCCCGGGCTTTTATTACCAAGATGTTAAAGACTACCTTTCCTTTGTATCTTTAAAAAGCACCACGTTATGATTTGTGTTTTAATACTTCTGTCATTGTAAAACTCCTGATGCACTGAGATCTGTGTAGCATTTAAAAGACAGATGCTTTATCAAAAAGTTTGAGGGCATGTTGAATTAGAGCAGTGTCCTAAAAAGAAGAAACCTTGTCTCCTCTGTGAGGCAGCAAAGGCAAGGATAAAATAGTTAAACTTCCCACTGAGTTGTTTTTATTGCTGGAAATATACTTGCTGTCCTTGAATAACAATTTGAGACTTCAAGCAGTGCATAAAAATTAAGTACTTAAAAGCAGTCTTCGTCTTTGAAACAGACGCTCAACATGAGCAACCTATGAAGTTTGCATAGGCAATATGAATTCAGACAGTAAAAGACCTCAGAAGAAAGAGAATTCCCTTGCAGCAATTACCTTGAGGCATTTTTAACTTCAACCTGGCAGGTCCTTGTGTAGCCAAAATCCATGCTGAGGCCTCACACCTGCACTATGTCATTATCAAAGTTCATCACCACTATGCTGTACTTTGGCCACTGCTTTCTGAGAAGAGTGTATGGTGCAAGCACTGTGGAAAATGTAATCTATGCCCAAGAAGAAATGCTGGAGGACAGATGATGAGCATCTTTCCAGGAGATGGTCTTGTCTTCCCTTTCTCCACTCTCCGGCAAAGGTTCATCAGCAGTCATTACAAGTCCCCTGTTACAAGGCCAGTGAGGGCCTGGACCTAATATTCAGCCTGTTGCCCCATGCTGAACTGATACCTGGCCAAGTTTGACTTTGCTTTCACTGCTGCTAGGAGTGAGAGACGTGTAGCACATACAACACAATCAAAAAAAAAAAAAACGACGAAGTCTCCATTGCTGTGCTTCTTTTCCTATCTACAAGTTGAGATAGTTTAGATTAATTTAACAAAAGTAGCAGTCAATGGAAACCACATGAATGTGAAGAGTAGAAGAAGTAAGTTTACAATCATAGCTAGATATCAGCACAGCCCCAGCAAAGACAATTCACCATTAATATTAGACTGTATTTGGATATACTTGTGTAACTTTTCTCTCCACCATACTTCTTGCACCCCTGTTCTCTTTTCTCCAAGGGGCTGAGGCAATAGTACTGCAGCAACTGGGATGCTTTAAGGGTGTAGAAGCTGAGTTTTGTGGAGAGAGGAATTAGCCTATATTAGATTTTTAAGGAGAGGAATTAGTTTATATTAGGTCTGCTCATGTTATCAAAAAAAGATGTACGCTTTCAGCTTCAGAAGTTCTTGACTTTCACAGAATTGGGCATTTGAAATCAAGAGTTAATGTTAAATTCTGTCTTATCAAGTATGGACCCAAAAATTCCTCTTAAGCAGTGCAAATTAATTTACTTTTGATGATATCAAAGGCCAGCAGTCAACAACTTGTAACATAGGAGCATATTTTGAATGGCCCATAATGCAGTTTAGGACAGAGCTGGGAGGTTCTGCAGTTTGAAAATTTGTCTATAGAAAGCAAAAGTTTCTAGTGGCATCCTTTGAATTTGGAGGACACAGACAATCCCTGCCCTTTAGAGGCAAGGTACTGCCAGTTGGTTGATTGGTATTGTTTTGCCTCTCTGTGAGGCAGTGTCCTTCAGGTCCTACTGAAGTTCTACCAGAGCTGCTCTTAAGCTCTAAATTGAGGAAGAAAATATACTTTAGCATGTGTTCTTAAAAAAGTTGCTTCTCTAGCTTTAGAGCTCAACCATCTTGGAGGATGATACATTTATATGGGCTCAAACGCAGTTTTTAATGGAAGCTGTTAAAGCTCCGTACTGAGCAGTGCTTTTAATATTTGGTATATGCCCTCTGAATCACATCATATCCTGAGATCTGTATTGTATCAAGTTGCCTTTTTACAGCTCTAGGGTAAAAACTTAAAAGCAAAGCATTTTTAAAAGGCTGAATGAAAGAAAGGAAACACAAAGAGGTTTGTCTGGCTCACGGCCAGGCCAAGGTTGCTCTCTGGAGAATATTCTGAAACAAAACACAAAATAAGAAGACTTGCCATGTCATCAGTTATTTTTAGCAAAGTGAAGAAGAACAAACTCAGTTTTATGAAACATGTAAGATTAAAGATGCAGCCATAAAATTAACTTCAGTTTAGGTTTGTTCCTTGAACTATTGGTTTTGAACACTGTGATTTGCATTTTACATATCCTTTGTTGCTATCTGCTGTTCTGTATACAAGTTCGAAATATACCATGTTTTTATCTAGTAAAAGCGGTAAGATTGAATAAACTACTCTGTAATTAAAATGTACTATGAAAAACGAGAGCTAGAATAATTTGAAAATCCTGCACAGTTCCACACATTTTTAAAGGCCTTGCATTTCTGTACCTCAAGTGGCAGCTTGCCTGATGCTTTCATAAAATTTCAAGTGGTGATTTCCACTGATCTACTCCTTCACACCTTGCTAGGTTATTTATACATAATGTATTTCTGGCCTCTGGCCCTAATTCAGAAGATATTTTATTCTTTTCAAGTACAAAAGTTCTTAATCTGTACATGCTTTAGACTTTAATGGATCTCAAGTTGTGATGGCATTCATGTAGATATTGATATGCTTATGTGAAGAACCATAAGCACACAAAGTGACATTCTAGAAACCAATCTTGCTGTGATACACAGAATCAGACCTACTGGTGTGGGAGGCAAATATTGACGTCAGTGGCAGCCACTCAGTTATGCCAGCTCAAAGTGAGAGCAAATGACAGTCCGTTAATCAGTTCAAGAGCTGTAGCCCATGACTTCCTCTGCTTCCTTGCGCTCTAACTAATGTCCAATATTAAACAGTTATTCCCAACTTTCATTGAACTTGGTATAGCCAGTTTGCTGACTAAAAAAATCCCTGCTGCTACACAGTCCCAACCTGACTGCAAACTAGTTTCCTCCCAGGTCACACCACACTGTCCAGGATGTTGTCCTCTATCAAAATGATTTTTCTCCTATAAAGCAAGGTAAATGAAAACTGATGAAAGGCCATATATTAATGCTGATAAAAATAAGTGCTCTGTAAAAGTAAGGAAATATTTCTGATGTGAACAGTGACTCCTGATTGCTGAAGATTTTCTTAACAACAGGGTGTCGGCACCATGTTAGCGGAAGAAGTGGGCAGCTGCTCCTGTGCTCATGACTGGATGCATTTGCTAGTGAGTGCTAACAGGAACGAGGAAGGAGAGGAAGAGGGGTATACAATTTTATTTTAGTTTTTAGTTCTTTGGAAATTCAAACTGCTTACTACTGCAACACTCAACAAACGAGTCCCAGTGCATGTGCAAGGGTCTACAGGCACATGAAGGACCTCTTCTCTTTTTCCTCAAGCAAACTGAGACTAATTCAACTGAGATTCATGTTGCTAAAGTAGGGAGGAGAGTCAGATATGAGGTTTTGTTTTCTTTTTTTAACTGAGCTTTTCCAGGAAGTTTTCACTGACATGCAACGCAAGATGTCTGTCGTGGTTTAAGGCCTGCCACACAACCCACTCACTGCCCCCCGACCTCCTCCCTTGGCTCCCGGAGGGATGGGGAACAGAATCGAAAGAATATAACTCCCACAGGTTGAGATAA